>JAZGTJ010015973.1:0-13000 GCA_036877575.1 Botia almorhae | reverse complement strand
TTAAAGTTGTGAAAATAAAAGTTTGTGTCTTGTAATGTTATTAGCCGTCGCCCATTCACCTAACTGTGACACAATCTATCCTGCTGCACAGGAAACATCCATGTTTCTCCAATTAGCCAATTAGTAAAGTCATCACACTGCAGAAGCTCTGGTTTCCATAGAAACATTATTTAAACATTAGTTACTACATTTCCTACTAGTTAAACTGGTAACTTGGTATTAAGCGTGTTGGTTATTAGGGCATAATGTTAAACGCTCTCTCTCTTTTGTCACTTGTGCTAAATATATAAATGTAAATGGATGTTATTGAGAGCAGCTATTTCTGAAAAGACACAAGAAAAGCAAACGAAGATGCACCAATAAGAATTGAGAAGCATGTGAATGAAATTTCCAGTCACTGCTTATAAAATAAAAATCACTAACAAGCCTGCTAGAAACTACAAAAGCAACAAGAATGTGAAACTGTTGTATTTATTTATGGCCATGTGTTTAAATACAAACAGTGAGAAGCGATATGTTGCCGTTTTTTCCATTTCAGCTCTGCTCCTCAACCTTAATCCTTTTCAAAGCTTATTAGTAAAGTGCTACAATAATACTGAATGCAAAAATAAAACTTCATGTCTAATGTTCAAAATTTTAGTTCACATAAAGATGAAGAAGTCACAGGTAAGGTGCTGGTACACTGCTGATGATAAACCTTTAGCGTCACTGGTGATATATCTTTAGCTGGTTCATAAAGCCTGGGTTTGGCTGAATGTAAGGTCTGGCAGATTTTACAGTGCTGAAGGCCTCTTCAAACGACATCTTCTCATGGGACATGAGGAAACCGATGACAACAGAAGCAGAGCGGGACACGCCGGCATTACAGTGGACCAACACCACTCCACCCTGAAACAAACAAATGCAGGGAAAGTTATAGAAACACAGTTACTCAGTTTCTATCTCTCTTACCCACATACAGACCTGTTGAGCAGCTTGCTTTATGAAGTCAAAACACTGAGGGAAGTAGGAGGTGATGTCTGTCTCTGGAACATCTAACATGGTCACAGTCTTATAGGTGAAGAGTTCTGGGAACACATTTTCAACCCCATAGGCCACATTCAGCACATGAGTTACCTAAAATACACTACAGTATATTACTTCTGCTTAGATGTGTTTTGTAATAACTCTGTAAGTAAACACAGTCAGAACAGATGGTTATGGGATTTTAATAAACATTAATAAAACAATATTACCTTAAATTTCTTCAAAGTGTCTATGTCATGAGCAGCATCTTGTGAAGCTAGAAAGTAAGTCAAAAGTAATAAAACTGTTAACTATATATTAACTATATTGCCATTGTCATGAAAAGATAAAGAACACAGAGGAAAGTCTTACTGCTATTATTAGTGTAACATGGAGACCGTGCCATTATCCTTATTCTCAAATGTTTTATCTGGTTCAATAAAAAAACGACTAAATTTACCAAAATATTCCTCTTATATTATAATGTTGCCGTTTTTGGTGCACTGAAAATGATCTGCCACCTAAAATCATATTGAGCAAAACCCAGCTCAAAATGTTTCTAAACTTATTTTTTGCCCCGTTTGCGTTTCTATTGTTTACCTCACCTACAGCCTGGTTTTAATAATATTATTGGGGGCACACCCCTCAGATGGGTGGGTGGGTCCCGACCCCCTGCCACATATCGGGACCGTACACACATCGTTTTATTGCTAAAGATTTTAAGTCGAGAGTTTTGACACGACCATATGACTCATTGTATTTGCAGTTCTTTGTGCGGCGGTACACTTTGTAAAGGGTGTCAGAGAACGTAAGCACATGACGCACAGAGTAAAAGGAAAGGTGTGATGGCGCCGACTTGCAGGTCTAGGTTTAGATCCTGCACAAAGCCACACGCTGCGCCGCCGTCCTGCTCGGAATCTTCCGCGACGTGAAATTCATCACCGCTCCTCGTCTCTATCAGTTTCCTTCCAGTCACTGTTGTCACACGGGTGTTCTGTTTTCTTAGATGCACTTTGGAGAAACCCTCTATTTCCTGCGACAGAGATGTCATCCTTCAAATTCATCTATGACGTCCAGACTTCTGTCTGGCTCGATCTGCGGAACTAAAGATAAGTGCATAGAAGCAAGCGGGACCTTAAATTTGGTGCGCCTTAAAAATAAAAGTCCCTGGGCGCATATAATTTTTTATTTGTGCGTCCTCGTTTATTTTTCTCGCTTTCTCGTGACTTACAGTACATTCAAGGTATATATTTTATCAGTACGTGTTCCCTGAGAATTGAACCTAAAAGTCTGTGCGCTGATAACACTATGTTCTACTCATTCATATATTTAAAAAAAATATACTGATAAATACAGCACACAAATATTTCAGATCTTTCTTAGTCAGAGTCAGTCATTCAAGCGCTTTAAATGCAATAAATCTTCACAAATCCCAATCGTGCAAAAGAACCAAATCGTATGTACAGATGCACAATAACAAATGACATTATTTGAAATGAGAGTGGGAGGGCCGTATCAAAGTCAGAGCTAGAGCTGCAAATAGCAAAAAATAGCCGTAAAGTAAATGAAGTTGCGCCATCTGCTGTTTTGGAATAAAGTTGCACCGCCGCATTTGTAAGAAAATCAAGCTAAGAGAATCTTTTATAAAAGCTTGTCTTAAAACACAGTACATTTATTTGTTGCACCTTTGTATTTTTATTAGGGTCCAAAAACTGAAAGTGGGAAATGGCCTGTTAGTTTTCTTAGGTTTATTATTTTAAATTATTTATTCAAGGTATTTACTTTTTAAAATGTAATTGTTTCTTTTTTGCATTCATCAATCGTTTTATCAGTCACAGTTTTACATTCCCTTTTCCCCGTCTTTCGTTCTTTTGTGAACAAAAGAATAAAGCTTGTTCACAAACTTTATTCTAGTTTAGTATATCTCTGTTGCCTCTTGGGCATAAAATACACACGGTTATGACAAACGGACATCACGAGGACTGTGTAGTGTGCTCATCCTTAAAGCACTCGAGTCGTATCCTCTTTATTCTGTAATAATGATCAGTACTTCCGGTCGCCATCTTGTCGTTGGCGGTGCTCGGGTGCGCAGCATTAGATATAACATACCAAACGTTTTGTCTTTTAATTCTTAACCTTTCTATTACGAGATGTCGAAACGACATCGCTTGGATTTAGGCGACGATTATTCTTCGAGCAAAAAGAGACCATCTGACAGGTACGTTAGAAAATCTAGAGAGTTAGCTGTCCGCCGAAGAGGGGCTAGGTTGCCTCACCATGTTCGTGAGCTTATACGCGATAATACATAAACAACGACCTTATTGGTCATAAATAATGTCTACGAAATGCAGGGTTGTCACCAGAGGTTGATTTAACGTCTATTAAACGTTCCACGTTTGCGCCGGAGCGCGAGTCTGTTGTGACGGGCGCCGCTAGCACGTGCACAGTCTGCGTCTCCACGCGCGCTCAGCGACTGAACACGTTGAGTAAGCCGCTCACATTTGACTAAACTATTCCTCTGCTGGCGTTATATGTAGAGAAAGTGTACGCGATAAAAACATACCAGGTAAAAAAGGACCGCAATATTAAAAATCGAAAACGCTGGGTATAAACATTACAGTAGTTTTAATTCATTTGAATTCCGACGTTTAGAACAAGTGTATCGGCATGTTTGCCTACGACTGCAAAATGCTAATGACGGGAAACCAATGGGAAACAATGTTAACAATATTCCGCTAACCAATTAAAATGAATTATTATTACATTAAAATAGCAGCAATAGCTTTCGTTATTGCTTTGTTTGGAATATTAATGATTGTGTGAGTAACTATTGACATCCATCAATAACAAGGATTGTTTTATGAGGCGTTCCCTCACAATGAGGTTCCATCACAACCTTCAAGAAACAACTGAAAACACACGTGTTTTACAGACACCTGACTAACCCCTTAATGCTCCGAGGTTTCACGTTGTAAAGAATAAAATTGCTTTGCTGTTCATCCAGTCGCTGGAATCAGAACTATTCTCACATGTATATGTAGCTTTATAGACTAGGCCGCTTGGTTCTTAGGGCAAAATGTTAAATGTATCTATTGTCATTTTTGTCTTAAATAAATATAAAAAAATGTACATGTCTTGGTTTCAGATGTAATCACATATGATGTGGAGTTTGAAAGCACTATTTGAATAGCACATTTGTTTGACCATGACAATTGTGAACACTTTTGGTTTCCCAGAAACTTAAACTTGAGTTGGTGGAACTACAATCGTGATGTTTCCTCACTGGAAATGTGCCATGATGTGTTTATTCTTCTGCTCTTGAATCTTCACCTTTAGTAAAGACCGCGACAGAGAGCGTGATGACCGGCCGAAGGATCGGGACCGTAATCGGGACCGAGATCGGGACCGAGAGAGAGACAGTAAGGCCTCTAGTGCGGCCCTCAGCGCCAGTGTAGGGATGATCCCTCTGAAGCAGACGGCCATGCATCAGCAGATCAACCCCTTCACCAACCTGCCTCACACCCCACGCTACTACGAGATCCTCAAGAAGAGGCTGCAGCTGCCTGTTTGGGAGTACAAAGAACGTTTCAATGACATCCTCACCCGTCATCAGAGCTTCGTGCTGGTGGGAGAGACAGGCTCTGGAAAGACTACACAGGTCAGATGTGCATAACTGCCTCACATCCACACATCATGAAGTGAATCCAGAGTTTCTTTTTTAGCCATTTTGCAGCTCAATGTGTGGTAGGACGTTTGTCAGTCTGCTCCACATTAAACATCTGCGTTCTGATTGGCTGTGATATTGTCACATAGCACAGCAGTTTCACTTTTAAATGAATTTGGGCTTTGCTGAATAGTTACTGCACAAATTGGTAAAGGCTAAATCCTTTGGTCTGGGTAACTAAGAGCTCTCTACATTAAGATGTCGATCAACCAGACATTTGTCTGCTCTGCTAGGGTTCTGTATTTTTAAAAACTATTTTATTTTTATTTTATTGGATGACCTAAGGAAGATCTTGGAAGATCAGGTTCACCAGACATTTAGCTGTTAACAGAGTATCTGACAGACAATCAACAACCAGTAATTGTCTAGAAATTGATGAAGTGAATTGTTACACAACTGGTGTTTTAATTGCTGGACCAGTGATGCTTTTAAAGGAGATGAATTTAATGATACACCACCTCAGAGTTGCTGTCAGTTTCTGTGGTGGTTTTTCAGGAGTTTATTTTAGATTAAGGCTAAGAAAATAGAGTTTAATATTAAAGTGCTTAATAATGAGAAGGCCATCTAAAATTCCCTCCTGGTTTCTGGGAAGAGAGAAGCCGAATAACTTAATGCTGACATTATTTTTTACAAATAAACTCATCCTGTTTTTCTGCCTTTTTCTAGAGCTTGTGAATTAAATGAACTGAAATGGTAGGTTGACTGACATTTACACTTTTCTGTTCAGATCCCGCAGTGGTGTGTAGACATGGTGAGGGCCCTTCCTGGCCCCAAGCGTGGGGTCGCTTGTACGCAGCCTCGGAGAGTGGCAGCAATGAGCGTAGCACAGAGAGTGGCCGATGAGATGGATGTCATGCTGGGGCAGGAAGTCGGATACTCTATTCGATTTGAAGATTGCAGCTCTGCCAAGACCATACTGAAGTAAATCATTCTTCTAGTAGAACATATAAGTGGTTTGCTGTATGAGAGACTACATGTGGGCTTCTTGTTTACAGATACATGACCGATGGTATGTTACTGCGTGAGGCTATGAACGACCCCCTGTTGGAGCGTTATGGTGTCATTATTCTTGATGAGGCTCATGAGCGCACGCTGGCCACAGACATTCTGATGGGTGTCCTCAAGGAAGTGGTGCGTCAGAGGACGGACCTTAAGGTTGGTTAACAAAAAACAAGAAACAAGAAAATTTCTTCTGATTTCTTGGCTTATGCCGAGTCGAATGCACCCTATGGCATCATTTTCCGGCCTGAAAATGTTTCCGCCGTTTTGAATTTCTCAAACTCCTAGGGTGTTTGTCTGATTTGCACCAAATTTGATATGCATCATCTACAGACACCCGTGACAAAAACTTACTAGAAGATTTTTGATTGGCCAATCCGTTCTCATACTGCGCTTTAACGAATTAGACGAAGAGCACACAATAATAAATATATGGCGGTGTCTTGGCAATGCAATGGTATATTGGCACAAAACATGGTACGTGTCATCACAGGCATTAACTGAGGGTGCATGCCCTGTTTCGTCACAGTGCCACCTACTGGTCCAGAAATATGAAAAATTGTTATTTTTGCTCATAACTTGAGTGCTTTGATCTGTAATTATGTGAGGGGTCTCTAGATTCCTTAAGACATGCTGAGTCAAACAATACTTGATTTTTATGGTGGGTCATTGTGGGTGTCGCCCATTTTCAATTTTGTCATAAATTGTGGTTTTTAACGATCGCAATTGCATGTCATTACAAAACTTTACACGGTTTATTACCACCATATTCTGAAGTGACCTGCAAAGTTTGGAGCCATCGCCACCTAGTGGTCACAGTACAATTTATGAAAATGTTTATAATAAGTGAGTGCAATAACATATTGTCAACAATCTTTTTCTTTAGATTTTTTGGCTCATGCTGAGTTCTATGACACCTCATTTGTCATAATCAATACTACTACCTGTTGGCCATTTAACATTTTTTTGTAATACCTACTTTTTCAAACTCCTCCTACTGCTTTTGTCCATTTTGCATAAAATTTGGTATGCATCATCTACATCAGGGGTGCCAAATCGTGTTCCTGGAGAACTACTATCCTGCAAAGTTCAGCTCCAACCCTAATCAAACACACCTGACCCAGCTAATTAATCTCTTAGGTAGCACTTGATAATTACAGACAGCTGTGTTGGAGCAGGGCTGGAACTAAAGTCTGCAGGTAGGTAGATCTCCAGGAACAGGATTGGGCACCCCTGATCTACATACATCCCAGACAAAATGTTATTAAAAGATTTTTGATCCGCCCGTCCATTGTCGTACAGCACTTCAATGAATTCGATAAGCATGCAAAAATGGATATTCTGTTTCTTGTAATGCTTTGGTATATTGACACAAAACTTTGTAGGTGTCATTGTCACTACATCCTGACCACATTAAAGAGTTTTAATATCTTGCCAAAATGTGCAAATCACTTTATTGTGCTGTAATGGATTTTACCCATGTTTTCTTAAATAACTGTTTATCTCATCTTATTTTTCTTAATCTCACTGCTCAAGCATCAAATGCTTCCCGTAGTGCCGCTCATGGGCCTGACCCTGTCATTGCTGCTTGCAGCTATATTTTTTTCTATGAACATTTTGATGAGATCATTCATTTGAAGACAGACTGCAGACAGAATAAAAATGCACAGCCTGTCACTTTAGTAGAGGCATGGCGACCGTTGCTGGGTCAGCCCATTTGAAAGCCATCAGTGCAAGAAGAGCAGGAGCGCAGGCGAGTTTTATGGCTGAAATGTGCTGGACGCAATTCTCATAAAGCAGATGGGTAATGACTACTTGTTGTCAGAAACAAATCAAAGGTTAGACGTGTGTTCAGAGACTGTTAAATAAGGTCGAGGTGACTCCAAGTGATCCCATGGCCCTCTGTCCTTATCCATCTTTAAAGTTTAATTCGCTTCAGGAGTAATTATAATGTCTCATGGTGTGGAATGACGTCAGGTAGATTTTAAAATAGCCCTGTGCTTTTTCTCCCTCTCTTACAATTATCATGTGTTAAAAACAAGAGGTTCTCTGTCTCCAGTAGCTCAGGCAAACCTGGACCAAATGCAGAAACTCTGTCGAATGGTGCCCATTTCAAAGTCAATTTAATCTCTGTTCCATTTATTTCTCTGCAGGTCATTGTAATGAGTGCCACCCTGGATGCTGGGAAGTTCCAGGTTTATTTCGACAGCTGCCCCTTGCTCACTATTCCAGGGCGGACACATCCTGTAGAGATATTTTACACGCCCGAGCCAGAGAGGGACTACCTGGAGGCGGCAATTCGCACAGTCATCCAGATCCACATGTGTGAGGAAGATGAGGGAGATGTACTGCTCTTCCTTACTGGACAGGAGGTGTGTCACTGATGTCCACTTATGATTGGATTTGTAATTTCTTCTTTGATTGGCATTGTAACTTTGCAGGTCGTTTTTATGCACAAACAGCTCGACTAAAGAAAGGTTAAAGGTCAAAAAAGCATGATAGGTGCTATTTAGGCGTCCTGTCCAGGCATAACAGTGACACTGTCTCATCCAATGATGTGAATGTGGTGTGTCTTTTTGTTTAACCAGTGGCTGGTAATGGGAGTAAATAACCTGTTTGAAAACTTCTGCAATTCTGTTTGGTAATGGTGCAGAAATTAGACCTTCTAGCCTTGATTGTCTCTTCACTTAGGGAGCGTAATAGAAATTTTGTAGGAGAAAAATGAAAAATTGCAGGTACTTTATTTTGGACATGTTTGGCTTTATGACTATTGTGTGTGTGATGTGCAGAATATTGCAGAAGAGATCAATGCCCAGATTGATACTGGCCGTGCACACAGCTGCTCTTGGCCCAAAAGCAAAAGCCTGTGAGAGATGACAGAGAGTGACCCAGATTCAGCCCTGAAATTAAGCCATTTATTATTTTACGTCTCCTGCAACCAGTGCTCACCTGAGCACAGAGGAGGGTTAGGAACCCCCCCAAATGATAAATATAGGCACAGATGGAAAATCACCAGCCTCACCAGTGTGCTTGTGCTGTTCCTTTCGCAAAGATTAAATAAATTATTTTAACAAATGACGCTTATAAAGTGTCTTTAGAGTTGCATTCACAAACGCTCTTGCAAAAATGAACGGTACGCGTTTATGGCACCATAATGCCAGCATTGTTTTCAGTCATCAGTTCTCCCTTCTATTTTCAAACAGAAGTCATGTCTTTGCGCCATCAAACTAATCCGATAATATGACATCTAGTTTATTAATGGTGTAGTTCTGTCATCAGCTTCTCTAGTGGCTGTGGTCGGGTGCACCCGTTTTAAAGAATGTTAGATTGTTCTCCGGCTCATTGCAGAAGAATGAAATCTAGTGGGCTGCAGTTGCAGTGTCTTCGTCATTGATAATTAAGTGACGTTTTCTCCTTGCTTTGCTTTTGCAGATCAGCTGTTGCAGGTATTTACTTTGGTAGCTTGTTCATGTGCTCTTAATAGGGTTAATAGAGATCTTGTGGACAAGGGTATTTTAAGGCTGGTGTGTTTGTTTCTCATCCTAAGCATCTGATGGGGCTAATGATCACAGTGGTAGATGTGGCTGTTATGTTTTCTTTAAGATGTTCATTTAACCTGTTAACTAGCACCAAAAAGACAAATGTTTTTGGAAATGTTTTGGTCACCTAATGGCTCAATTTGGGCAGTGAAAGTGCTGTCCTTTTAGGTGGTCAGTATATACTTTTTGCTTTTAGGAGAAAAAAAAAAAAGAGTTCATCTCTTCCGTGTCTCATTAATGCAGTGTCTAAGCTTAGCAGAAGAAATTTATGACTATAAGAATTACATCCATTCACATTAGGCTAGTTTAAAAATGCAAAATCTTTACAGAAGAAAAAAACCCTCACAGCTTTGCTTGTTCAAATCAGGAATAAATTACGGCTGATTAAGATTATTTTTCTCCTTTAGATCTGTGCCAGCTAATTTGCATCTGCAGCATGTAGATTAAAGGGGCCATTTTAAATATTTTCCCCCAGCATCGTATCGCACCCGCTGTGAGAAGCACGGGATCTCGTACTGGCGGCCGATTCCAGGTGCAGGCTCTTCTGCTTTGGCACAGCCCAGTGTCCCTCATCCCCTGGTGCCTTGGCAGCACAGATAGCAGTCCCGACAGCTGCTGCTTCCCGAGGACTGATGGACTATTAATAATCTGGCTAATTCAATCAATCCATTCAGATTTGCCTTGTCCTGCTCTGTTGTGGCAGAGCTTTGATTAAGATGCACATGGCCATCGGCACCATTTTCTGTGCACATTGTACCTCAGGGAGGCACGTTTGTACTGATGTGTCCACAGCTCTGCTGGGATAACGGCACACTTATGAACCTTAATGCTTCTATGGGTGAATGATCAGCTGTGACTGCTTAGAGAGGCAATGAAAGGAACATCAAATGTGTGTGAGATATAACTCACAGACTTTTAGGGCCTTTAGATGTCACATGCTTTGAGATTGATAGATGGTCTATTGTAAGACGATGTAGTAGTATGAAATGGTTTGGCATTCAATTTTACAAAGTAAAAGTGGAGATCAGTGCCTGATTGTTTATCAGTCATCTTCCCTTTCCAGGTGAAGTTGCAATACTCCGTTTGGCCTGAGGATGGCGGTACTACATAGGCTGTGACTTCTAAATTAGCAAGCCTGTACCACTTAGGATAAGAATAACATTCATACAAGGAGAAAGACACATTATTCATTTGCACCCAAGGCAATATTTATACTTTACCATAGAAGAAATTCAGTGACTGCTTGTATTAGTGGTTAAGATTAGCAGTGTCAAGCTGTTTTAAACGTTTTAAAACACCTTTTTCAGTTGCCTTCATCCCTCATCACTGTGAGCGTGGCTTTTTAGGCTGGCTTAAGAGCCATCATTCTGTTGCTTGATTTAAACTTGGCACAACATGTTTGTTGGCTTGGCAAAGCCAACATGTTGTTATTGTATTTAAGCTAATTATGATGTTGACTAGTTACAGTCAGCATACTGTTTTTGTATTTAAGATTAATATTAGTGGTGCTTGCGAAGCGACGCATAACATGATAAATCATGTTAGAATCATGCTAAAACATGCTAGCATCATGCTATTGTGACTCAGACTCCTTCTACAGCTTTCTACAGAAAGTGTGCTATATCTTTTTTAAGGAATCAGACATGTATCTTAAAACAGGCATTTGAAATTTGCAGAATTCCATAGGCTTCCATTGATAGAATGTTCGGATCAGCCGCCCTCTTTCATTTACCTTTTATCAAACGACATCATTCATACTACATCATCTTTCTTTTTGGACTGATTTGTTGTGATTTGCTCTTGTTCTGCATCATTGCTGTTTCCTTTTTCACACAATAAAGCACATGGGAAGGTACATGTGCCCTTGTGACTGCCATTGTTGATGGCACAGTCACAGGAGGAATTCCTCTCCAAGCATCATAAGTGCCATGAACCCCAGCTCTCATTTTCTCACTCGCTTGACACAACTAAACCACCCCAAAGTCATAGTGCTGCTGATGTTTCCAATGTCGGAATTGATGTAGCAGTTAATGATGTTTGTAAGGCATGGCTGAGGTGAAGATTTATGGGAAGCTGATCCAAGAACAGTTGTTTGAGTTAAAGTTGGACATTGTTGTGGGTTCTAATATCACTCTGCTCACTCTTCAGGAAATCGATGAAGCCTGCAAGCGAATCAAACGTGAGATTGACGATCTGGGCCCGGAGGTTGGAGACATTAAAATCATCCCGTTATACTCCACGCTGCCTCCACAGCAACAGCAGAGGATCTTTGAGCCGCCTCCACCCCGCAAACCGAACGGAGCCATCGGCAGGAAGGTAGCGTTATATGCTACAGTGATCATGCTAATTGTAATACGTGACAGTATACTAATTTCAGCCATGACTGAATTGCAGGTGAAAGAATAAGTCTGTAGTGTGTTTTATTTGTGTCTGTGGCAAAAAGTATGAATGCAAAAATACAGAAATATTGATACAAGATTGTAAAGTATAAGCAGATGAAAGATTTAAGGCTAAGGATGAGGAATAAGAAAGTGATGGAAATGGGTTTCTTCTTCCATCGGTAGCTTTTAGGGCTGGCTATTGCAACCAATTTGATGATTTAATTCAATTCGATTCTAATTTATATAGCTTCAATTATGTTTGATTTCGATTCAATTTAAGAACACATCATGAATATTTCAATAAAATTTTAGTTCTCCTGACATATGGACATATAAATGTAAATGCTTTTAAATATAAGTGCTTTTGATAACTTTTTGTCATGGGTGTCTCTACATGCTAAATTTCGTGCAATTGGAGTTAATTTCATACTGTCCTCTATCCGTGTGCCAAGTTTCATAACTGTCCTATGTAGCGATCTGTGGGCTGCCCTAGACTTCAGGAGCAGAAGAAGAAAAAATAGCTGCAAGCAGCAATTACAGAATCAAGCAGGAAGCAGGAGGTGGGAGCAGAAAGTACGCACATTAAGAATAAATTTGGGGGTTTTCCAAATCAATATCGTTTTCTTAAATTAAACATCAATTGAAATCAGAGAATCAGAATTTGTTTTTTAACTAGCCCTGTTAGCTTTGGTGTAGCAGTGACTCACAACATATGCTACTTTTGTCAGCATATGACTCTTTTCTCTAATTTTGGAAAGAGAAATTACTCATGTTTCTATAATTTGAGAAGCGTTGGAGCATCACCCTGTCTTTTTCTCCTGACTCTTTACTCCAATTTTGGAAAGGAATATTACTCATATCCTATCTACATCACTAGCCGTATGTCTGTGGTTCTGCTTTTCTCTGCCAATACACAGGATAAAGTTATTTTGTGTTCTGACTAGCATCCAGAGGGGTTTACTTATCCAAATATCCAAACATAACCTAGCAGTCTTAAAGCCTCTACAACACAGCTTATCCAGACATTCAGCTCAACATCCTTGCCTCCACATAGCTAGTTGCTGATCTGAATCTTACTGCATCACCTTTATAGCTTGTTGTTCCTAAACCTAGTATGCTGCCTGCATAGGCACCTGTCTTCTCTGGCAGAATACGTTCTAGAGTGATAATTCATAAATGACTATTTGAAGTGAAAAAAATAGTGCTCCACATGCAGGATATTCCAGTTGCTATTGATTTCCATACAGCCAATTCAATCAGAATTATACTGTATTCAGCGCACAGTTTTTTCTGCACAAAATATTCAGTTCTTAATGTATTTTATTTATGCTGTTTCCAGTGACACTTCATGG
>JAZGTJ010015972.1:0-13001 GCA_036877575.1 Botia almorhae | reverse complement strand
GTAAGGATACAGTTTCTTCCAAACAGTGACTGACTGGCGAGACATCAGCTGTTGAAGGTCGTGGATGCGGAGCCGAAAATAAGCAGGTAAAATGCATATTTTCTAAACATGTCTTTATTATCTGTGGTCTTAAGCATCAGGAACATTGTTTTGACATTTAAAATGATGTTTAAAAAAACGTAATCCCTAAACTGTTAAAAACGTTTTGGTGGGGGGTTGGGGAAGCGCGAAACGGTTATAATACCTTAAATGTTTGTGATGATTAAAAGAGAGGTAATTTGTGTTGATAGTAATGTTTAGGGTGTTTTTTTACTGACATCGATATTTTATGCTTTCCTTGTGTGTTTTGTCGCCCTCTAGCTGCCATTTTATTCACCTACTTTTGAGAAACCGATACTGGTGGCCTTCACTAGTCTCCGATGCAGCACAGTTCATTCACCAATGTACCGCCTGTCAGAGCTCAAAATCCTCTAAATTATGCCCTGCCGGTTTGCTTCAACCCCTACCTATTCCTCAGAGACCTTGGTCACATATTGCTCTGGATTTTATTACAGACCTCCCTGAATCCCAAGGAAAGACTGTAATCCTCACCGTAGTGGACCGATTCTCCAAGGCCTGTAAGTTGGTGCCTCTGCCTAAATTATCTACCGCCTTAGAGACCGCAGAAATTCTTTGTCAAGAGGTATTCAGATCATATGGTTTACCAGAGGATATAGTTTCTGATCGGGGCCCCCAGTTTACTTGTAGATTATGGTCTGCCTTCTTTAAGGCCTTAGGAGTCAATGTAAGTCTCACCTCTGGCTATCACCCGCAGTCAAATGGACAAACTGAGAGACTAAACCAGGAGATTCCTAAGGACCTACTGCCAGAACAATCAGAATGACTGGTCTAAAAACTTATTTTGCGCAGAGTACGCCCAAAACTCCTTAATCAAACAAGCAACTGGCACCACCCCATTCAAATGTATCCTGGGATACCAACCGCCTCTGTTCACCTGGTCTTGGGAACCTACGGACTTGCCAGCCGTAAATGTTTGGTTGCAACGGAGTGAAGTGAAATGGGTTAGCGCTCATGCAACGAGCTGTTTGCAGACAGGCATTGCATGCGAATGCATATCGCAGAACAGGTCCCAGATACACTCCGGGTCAGTGGGTATGGCTCTCCACAAGAGATCGCCGCCTGAGACTCCCTAGCCGCAAGTTAAGCCCCAGGTATGTTGGTCCGTTTAAAATTATTCGACAAATTACTCCTGTTTCCTTTCATTTGCAACTCCCCTCTAACTATAGAATTTCTCCCACCTTTCACATGTCACTGCTGAAACCTGCTGTCGCTCCAGAGAGAGAGGCTGAGGAAGCACCCAGTGACGGGGTCTCCCCCCTGATGGTTGACGGTGAGGAGGCGTACCGAGTCAATGTTTTACTCAACTCGAGACGTCGGGGTGGAGCGTTGCAATACCTGGTGGATTGGGAGGGGTACGGACCAGAGGAGCAATCATGGGTCAATGCAGGAGATATCCTAGACCCTACTCTTATTGAAGAGTTTCACAGAAATTATCCTGACAAACCGGCCCCTCGACCACGTGGTAGACCCCAACGTCGTCAGGTACATCGCGTCAGGAGGCGCTCGCGGGGGAGGCTCTGTTACGGTGGAGGCTCCAGCCCCTCTCCAATGCGTATGCAGCGAGAGCCGTCTCCAGAGTATTAACCATCTTGAACTGAACTACATTTCCCATGATCACCCACTGCTGATTAACCCGGAAGAAGCACCTGTCCACCATTACCACCTGTCTATCTGAACTGAATCATGAACTCTTTGCGAAGTCTTGTTTGCCACGGTGACAATTCTGAGCGTTTCTACCTTGTGATTTATTGACCTGTTGTGTTTGACCTTGCCTGTTTTCTGGATTTGTGATTAATGCTGCCTGCCCCTTTGGATTCTGTTTGTTTAACGATTCTGTGAATGATCTCCGCCTGCCTCGACCTATTGCCTGTTTAACATATTTGATTATATGCTGCCTGCCCCTGACTACTGCCTGTTAACGTTTGTGAGTTTGTCTTTATCCTTATATTAAATAATTAAATAATTGCATATGGATCCGAATGCCTCAGACCCATTATTACAGCATCACCTGCTTGACTTTTTTTTCTCCAATTTTTTTTTTGAGACTTAAAATAATGGTCTTTTGTGACTTGTGTCCGTTGTTGGTGCCATTCCTAGCAGATGTCAGGAAAGCCTACATCACCACTGCAGTGTACCTCCAAAAGAAGCTCCTCTTGGCCAGTCCTACTCTGACAGCCCTGTCTGCACTGGACCCTCTTCTGAGAGGCCACTCACAGGCAACCATCCAGTTAAGAAGTAAGAATAACATTTTTTTTGTGTGTGTTACATCTTATGATGTAATTTTGTGTGTTGGTAGAGTGTGATAATAGTATAGTTGTTGGATAGTTGTAGTAGTTGTTGGAGGGAACTATATTACTAGGTGCTTTGGGATTGTTGTTACTGATGTCCTTGCACTGATTTCAAATTCTCATCCATTTCTTGGCAGGCTGAGTGGTATGCTGAGGCACCTTTTGCCAGCAGACCAGAACATTCACAGAGAACTTGTGCAGTTCAATGTTGACCTGACCATCCCCAGTTTCAAGGAGGGAGAGAGCATTGTGGAGTGGTGGGGTCATGTCTTTGACAAGCCTGATAAGTACCCCTTCCTGAGTGTGCTGGTTAAATGTTGCCTCTCCATCTTTCATAGACCAAGAGTTGAGTCTTCATTTAGTCTAATGAATGATGTGATTGACCAAAGGAGTGGCAACATAAATGTGGAAACATTTAATGCGATCCAGACAGTCAAGTACACCCTGCAGTCCAGGGGGAAAACAGCCATGCAGCTCTTTAGAAGGGAGGACGTGAAGTTTGGGGCGGTGGAAAGAACAGTTTGCAGGAACATTAACTCTGCTGCAGCCACATATAGACACCAGCAGAAGGTGAATAAGAAAGAAAAGGAGCAGCAGCAGAGCAAGTATGGCTCTCAAGCCACTGGCAGTGCTCAGCAGGCCAAGACACAAACTGCTAAAGAAGAGAAGCGGGCGAGGTTGAGACGTGGCAACTCAGCGAAAGCGGGCCATGGAGACACTGGTGGTCCAGGCAAACAAAAAGAAAAAAATTATCAATACCCCTTAAAAAAATGTTTGAAACCATTCAAATTTGTATTCATATGTCTTTAGACAAATGTCAATACAGTATTGTTTCAGAACCTGTGCTTGGCTTATTATTCCATTCAACTTATTTGGCTACTGTAAAATTGGCAAAGGGAAACTTATCAAACATTTTTTTTTCTGCCATTTTTTTCTGGCATGCTCTGTCTGCAATAGCAAATAGCATTTGTGGTTGATGGTATGTTTTTTGATAATGGTAGAAAACACTTATTAGGTTGATTTCTTTGCCCAAAAAAACAAACAAACAAAAAAACTTGGCTGTCAATCATGATGGAAGAATAAACAAGTTAAGTTACAGCATGTCCCCTAGTAAGGCCGTTATATTTATTCTGTGGGAGTCCCCCCACCTCCCAGCCCCATCAGAGGCCACATTACACCTCGAGCACCCTTCTCACCTTTTTCACCCCTGACCCATTTTTATGCCTGTGGATAACGTCTGACCTGTGTTGGTGTAATGTCATGCTTGCCATGCTTTGTCTGACACTCTTCTGATATGTCACTGTTAACATTTTGTTCCCTTGCTGGTGGTGCAGAAGAAGTGGCATCTACAGAGGTCTGCACAGGAACAGACACATTCTACACATCAGGTAATTCTGTCTAATGAGTTTCAGCTGTTTGGTTTGGAATAGACAAAAGTTGATCGGCATGATAAATGCATACGCAAGTGAACACTGTAATGCTGAACATCCAAACAAAGAAACAAAAAAAAGTCACAATGGAAAATAATGCACCGAACTGTCTTGGCTTCAAACGACCAGCTCGGCGGAGAACCTGAGAGGCCTGGGAGAGTCGCACGGCAGCTGTCACACTGGGTTTTAAGGCATCAAGACATGTGTGCAACTGGCGTCACAAAAACAACAAGGAAGGGGACTTTTTTGTCGTTGGATGTGGTGTGTTGCGGTATGTCAGCAAGAATGTTTCCAGCCTTTTTTGAAGAGTAGAAGAGCCCTTAGAAACCTTCAGTGTTTGTTTGAGTGACTGAACAAACACCGGTGACAATACTCCCATTTCAGTGAGACGTTCAGCTCCGCTTCAACTTTTGGATGCAGAGACAAAACTTGGGTTTGTGTTCAGGTTTCAGCGTTATTTTAGCTTTAATAATTTATATTTCCCCTAATTGTTTAGAGAAAACAGCATTAAGTTTCTACAGAACAGCTTCTAGTGTCCTCAGTTTGACTGTTTTTATTTCTTTCCAGTTGAGTATAATCTGACGCAGCCACTCCCTGCCATAGAGTGGTGGATAATCCCCCTGCACGACATACAATGGAAGAACAGCCGTCTGTTTGCCCATTTTTACATGAAAATCAATTATATCTTTAGGGCATAATGCTTGTCCTGTATATGTTCAAAGAACAATGTCAGTTGAGCGTAAGGGCAGATGTTTCAGTATTCTATCATAAGTCTCTGTTGAAATCAAAGAGACTGCTGCGCCCGTGTCAAGTTCCAATTCAAGTGGCAGTCCTTCAACTTCTGGTTTCACCATGATGCTGTACTTTTCTCCTGGCTGTGACAGTTTATACAAAGCTAAATCAGAATCAGTTTCATCACCACTGGATACTGCATCAGCATCCCTTCCTTCTTTAACATAGCCTTTCTGCGTAGTTTCTTTTGTTGGCAGTTCAGCTTTTGCTCTGTTTCCACTCTTTGTTTTTCTATCATTGTTACTCTTTCTGCAAATGCGACTGATATGGCCTTTTTTTCCACATGTATTTAAATTTTTGTCCCTAAACCAACAGTCTTCATCACTATGGTTATCCTTTCCACATTGTTTACATTTGTTTGCAGTCTTAGTCTTTGATAAAGACAGTGCATTTACCGTCAGTGATCTGCTGAGTTGATGTGCTTCGCGTGATGGTGTTTCCATGGACACCGCCAGTTCCATCGCTCTTTGTAACGTCAACGTAGTTTCAGTCAACAAGCGCTTTTGTGTAGCCTCACTCTTCAAACCACACACGAATCTATTGCGAAGTGCATCATCCAAATGACCCCCAAATTCATAGTGTTCTGACAATCCTCTAAGCACTGCAACATACTGTCACCGACTCGCTTTCCTCCTGATTCCGCCGGTGGAAACGAAAACGCTCCGCAATGATCAGGGGCTTCGGAGAAAAGTGCTGCTGTAGCGTGTTGTGATCTGCTTGAAACTCTTCTCTTTTGGCTTGTCTGGCGCGATCAGACTTTAGAGTAATCCGTATGTTTTCCCTCCGATCACGCTGAGTATCACGATTTGATTAAATCGTTCATGGTTCAACGATTTAATCAAAAGCTTCCATATGGTAGCAGCCATTCTAGCTAACCTAGCTCACTTTAGCTGCGCATGGAAAATAAAGTTCAGGTGCCCTTAACTACTCACGATTTACTGTGGTAGCTCCATGGAAAATTAATCCACCCTGTCGCCAAATATGTTATGCTCTCACTATCACAACATTTAGAATACACTCTCAAATGTACTACGATAAATAACACAGCCACAATGGGGGTACTTAACTTCTTCACTTGATTTATTTCAAGGAACACAACTACAAATAATTAATAACGTGGTGGTTCCACCTACAGGCACTGAGGGGAATGGCAATATCACATACATAACAAAAGTAAGATTTTTTTAATGAAATGTGCAAGATTTATGTCCCTCAGTTGATTGTTTATTCCCCCAAAATCTCTTTATTAACATTTTAAAGTGTCAGCATTTTGGGGAAATAGACTTTCAACAGAAGGACTGAAATCTCACAGATTTCATTAAAAATGTCTTTGTGTTCTAAAAATGAGTTAATTTCTTATGGGTTTGGAGTGAAAAGCAGATGAGAGGATGACAGAATTTTCATTTTTTGTTGAAATCACTTTAACTACTGACTGTTGATTATTTCTCTATTTTCCCCCAAATGTAATGTACCATTGGTTATATAAGATCAGTTATTGGAAGATTATCACCCTTGATGTTCAACATTTTAGAAAACCCTAAATAGTGTGATTGAAAAAAGTGTCAGAAAATAATAAACAAGTGTTTGATATACAGAACCTGTACAGCATTTTAATTTCAAATTGCACCTTTTTTATGATTTTTTTCTTTATAGACAGACATTTACTAAACTGAAATCCTGATGTTGCTTTTACGAATTAATTAAAAATAAATATTTTTGGGATAGCACCACAATGTTAAAATCACAGATAAATTATAAATAAGAATTGAGCATAAAACTGTATAAATATAAATAATTATACTGCCCAGGTAAGATGACTCAAAACACACACATAAACTATGTGGGGCCAGTCCAGTACCCACCGATAAACCCATACTGGGCCCTTGTATATACCACATGGGCTTCATAAAGTGGGACCAATATGGGTCTTATGCATGTAGCCCAGTTGGACCCCACATTGGCCCCAGTCAGATTATACGTGAGATTCATATGGGCTACTTTAGATGGGCCCACATGGAACCCGCGGACAAACCCATTTAGTGCCCATGCTTTAAGCCCATATGGGGCCCACATTGGCCCCACACTGCAATGTTGGCTGGGGTATTGTTACTATTATTGCCAGTAACATTACAAGGTTTAAATCATTATAATTTTTATCGGATCTAAATTAAATCAGGTTTCATGCAGCTCCTCCAGAGTGACCATGGACCACTTGGCTGCTTCTCTGACCAGTGCTTTCTTTGCTCGGCCTGTCAGTTTAAGTGGACGGCCATATCTTGGTAGGTTTGCAGTTGTGGCGTACTTGTTCTATTTTTGGATGATGGATTGAACAGTGCTCCCTGAGATGTTCAAAGCTTGGGATATTTTTCCCAAGCCAACAGTCCAACAGTTATATTTTTCCCTATAACCTAACCATGCTTTAAACTTCTCCACAACTTTATCCCCGACCTGTCTTGGTCTTTATGATGCTGTTCGTTCACTAGTGTTCTCTAACAAATTATACAATTGCACGCCACACTTTTCAGATTTTTATTTGCTTAAAATTTTAAAAACCATATATCTTCGTTCCACTTCACAATTATGTGCTACGTTGTGTTGGTATATCACATAAAATCTCAATAAAATACACTTAAGTTTGTGGTTGTAAGGTGACAAAATGTGAAAATGTTCAAGGGGTATGAATACTTTTGCAAGGCACTGTAGGTACGGGGCCGATGAGAATTGTAGTTCAGAACATAGATTTGTATTCTGGCGAGGGCTCCCTCTGGCGGCCAGAAGGAGGAGGAGTGGCGACCTCCTCCGTAACAGTAACAGAAACATTTAGGCTGTGCAACAAATAATGAACGTAAATGATATCAAATTAACAATCCACAGACCCATTTTGTCTGGTCAAAAGAGCTCCATGTCATCCCTGATGTAAAAGGCTCTGTGTAAACTTCTTGCTTCAGGAGATCTTCCATCCTAAGGAAAACGGGCTCTTCAACCAAAATATATGAATATATATTTTTTAATAGAAAAGGAAAGGAATGGTGTAGAGGAACATTTGAGCTATTAAACATGCTTAAATTTGATGTTTTTATGATCAAAGATTAAGGAATACAGGGGTCTTCACATGTACTGTAGCTAAGACAAGAGCACATACAAGTTGTTGTAATAAATGTAGAGGGATTAATATTAAGTTTTGTTCACAAAAAGGCATTCTCCACCGAAGATGTAATTATTTATGAACAGGTACACTCAATAAATGTCAACAAATCTATGCTCCGCCATCCCTGTATAGGGAGAACAAATATTATTAATTGATTAGAATCAATTGAGGATTTGGGGAAATCTTAATCAATGTAATACATTGATTTAACACACTTATATAGCATGTAGCAAAAATCAACAGGATTAGGGACTCCAGATTATGAACATGAACCACGACAACATTGTGTGTGATACAAACCGACTTTATTAACTACACTAAATACTACATGCTACTCTATCATACACAAATACACAACACATACAGTTTGGCATTAAAAGAGGTTAAAGAAGGGTAAAGATTAAAATATAAGATTATCGGAAATTCAGCAGATCAACAGCCTGAACGAACCATCAGTTTCTTAATTCCAACACACCTTATTGAAAGGGCTTATGATAGTTAATGCTGCAATTACTAAGAACAATTATGATACTTGCATGTCTTACCCATTGAAGAAAAGTGTCCTGATGCTCGGGCTCCAGTTGATTTTCGCTGGATGTTCTATTGATGAGAGAGAAAACCAGTTTGATGCAGAGGTCTTTGATGAATGGAAAGACTAGACCGCAGCCTGGCACAAACGTAGAGGTCTGCTGAGAACTTCTTCTAATTCCGCATTCTTAACCAGTTGAGAGCCCTTAAAGGTCTGTAGAAGGTGGCCAGTGGAAAGCCGAAGAGAGACAGAGAAAGAGCGTATTCCTCATACTGGATTGGATGCCCTTAAACTTATCCCTCCCTAATAATGACAGCTATATGCATTGCATGTCCACTGCATGCATTGCTTTTATTGTATTGGATATATTTTAAATTTAGCCCAGCCAAAACCCGTTATGACATGTCATGTCATATTTTTGTAATATAATAATAATAGTGCTTTAAGTATATTTCCTTGCAGAAATGAAGTACAACAGAGGCTTACAATAGCCTTTCATAAACATTTGAAAGACCCCCACACAGAAGGTCAGTGAGCAGTCATCACAACTAATTGGATTTTAAACCTAAAACCAAACTTCAGGGAATACTGTTTTGTGTAACCTTGGTTTGTTTTTTCAAAATTATTATGTCTGAATAACATGAAGTAACATGGACATGTACTATTTCCAAATCCTTCCAGAATTGGCACTTTTAATGCAATGTAATATGTTTTTAGGGCACTTTTCATTATTCCATATTTGGCATAATATTTGTCTTGTAAAGTCCCTGGGTTCTAAAAGATCAAATCAGTGACCATAATGTGACACTACCGGCTGAACGTGCTGAAAACTCTGAGGTCCACGTTATGTTATTGCTTTTGCAGTCCGGAGAACAAATGTCATATGAAATAAAACAGCCTCTTCTGTGCGCAACACCGATCAGGGTCTGTTAGAATAAAGCGATTTAACAAAGATCTGCAAAAATAATAATGCTTTAAACACTGTGATGTAACAGGCAATAACAGTAACAATACGTTGCATTTGATAATGAAACGGCTGCGGTCGCACACAGCACTGACAGCTTACACTAACAGCATCAGCTGACTCAGAGAGAAAATGGCAGCTCTGTCTGCCACCAGAAGTGCCATGACTAGATGCTGCTGCCACAAATTAAGCCAACCGTCTCTCTAATTATTTGTCATGTCTCTAGATGCTGCATACCAGTTTCAGGCAAATCAGACTAATGCTTTGAGAGAAGGTAGAAAAAGTAGATTTTCTAATATAATTCAAAATGGCCGACAGGAAGTAGCATTGACTAGAATAAATTTGATATCATAGGACTATGCATGACCCAAATAATCTAAATAAAGGAGTTAAATGACAATATGACTTTATTCATGTGTTATAAGCATTTTCATAAATTTTGTTATACCTTTTGACCACCAGGTTGGTGCCTGCCCCAAATTTTGCAGGTCACCTCAGACGATAGTGATGAACTATATTAATTTTCGTAATGATAGGCAACTGCGTTTGTTAAATACTGCACTTTAAGACAAAATTCAATGTTTGGTCGACGTTCAAAATGGCTGACCGTGGAACATCAGATATCATTTGACTCATGTCTCAAGGTATTCAAAGAGACCACTTCCATGATCTTAGAACAAAGTCATCAAAAATTTAAAACAAAAATAAGTCTTTTTTATATTTTTATATAGATTTTATGTGATTTTACATGCTGGTCATAAAATTTGTATGACATAGTATACAAGGACAGTAAGGGATATTAAGATATTAAGGGATATTCCAGGACTCTAGATTCCTCTAGATTCTACATACCAATTTCGTGCAGATCAGACAAACGCTGTATGAGGAGTTCGAAAATTAGGTTTAGAATATAATCCAAAATGACTGACAGGAAATAGCATTGACTACAACAAATTTGCTATTGTAGTACTCTGCATGAGCCAGAGAATCTAAAGAAAGCATAACAATACGTTTTTGCAATCACAAGCACTTTTGTACATTTTGTTACATATTTTGTAGTAAGTACATAAAGCCATTGTATTGCTCTGTTAACAATTAAAAACACTTGTATAGTCCACTTAGAGAGGTTGCCATCAAACTTTTTGGGGAAGGCTAGACGCGGGGCTGATTGGGGAAGGGGCGGGGGTGTTGGTGGTGAGGCAGCTGCTGTTTTGGGTGAGACAAGGTGCTGGCCTTGCAGGGTCTTGACGAGCTCCTCGGTGAGTGTGGTCAACCTACTAAGCTGGTGCTAGTGCGTGGCGAGCTGAGATGCCTAAACAGATCCACTGTTAGTTGTATGACTGCTGCTGGATTGCTGTGTGGCGAAGTCTTCTGTAATGAGTCAGAAGCACTGGGATCCATTTGCAGCTTTAATTGAGAGTAGTCAAACAAAGCGGGGTTGCTAACCAGCAAACAGTAACAGCAGGGACAAGGCAAGGCAAAAACATTGAAACAGCCCAAGATCAAAAAACGGGGAAACCAGATTGCAGGGAAAAATTCTCAGAAATGATAGCCGTGGCAAATCAAGACTTCGCAATGTGTTTGTGTTTGAATGTGGTTTATATAGGTGTCTAATGAGGTGCAGGTGTGTTAATGTGGTCAGTCCTAGGTATGGGGCATGATGGGACTCAGGTATAAGTCCAAATAAAAACTGGTAATATTCTGGTGAAGGTTCCCTCTGGTGGTGTGGAGGAGGCGGTGCGGCAGCCTTCTCTGTAACGTCATGAGTTTGCACTAACATGTAATCGCAAATTATGATTAATGCATATTTGGCATGCTGTCCGGGGGAGGGCTCTGAACTTGGAATTTGGCCCGAACCCAAGAGCGCTCTCCCAAAAAAACGAATAATTGTCGAACACACGCTGGAAGAAACCCTCCAAAAAATGAAGTTAATAAGACTGGTGCGAAGGTGTTCGTATACTATATTGCTTGACTAGAAGAGCTCTGGCAGCATCCAACAGGAACTCAGAAGCTCATGCCTCTGGATGGGTATAAAATAAACAAAAGCAACAGTACAATCAATAAACAGATCCTGCTTATTACAAATTTGATTCTGTACTTAAGTCTCAACGGTATTAAACAAATAAACAGAAATTCTAAACGCAATTTGCAACACAGTGTAGAAACAAAATAAAGAAGTAAAATTGGCATGTCTGTGTAAGAGACAGGAGACAGAATAAGCCCAAAACAAAGCTCGACCTCAATGGTGTTAAATGAATACAGGGAAAATAGAATAGAAATAGAAACAAAATTTTTAAGCGGTGTAAGAACGAAATAAAGAAATAAGAGCAGCGAGCTTGTGTAATGGAAGGGGAACGTAATAACAAAACAAACCGCAACCGCTTGACTGAGAGGGTTTTCACTGTCAGGCATTCACCCCAGTCACTTCCATCAGTTCCCTCACCAGCTGCACTGCCCACTTACTCATCTTCCCCAGAGTTCTAATTACAGCCACCTGCATCCCATCTAGTCCCAGCTATATATGTCTCCTTCCCATATTCGGCCCCTGTCTGGTCTACAGATCGCACCCCCTTGGAAATTCCCTGACTCTGCTCGTTACCCAGTTGATTCAGTTCCCTAGTTCCTGGTTCCTGCTCTTCGCCTTGTCAAGATCTCACAGATTAGAAAATCCTGTCTATAGATCACCCTGCTATTTCGCTACACATATTTATTGTCAATAAATCTCTGTTCTGTTTAACTCACCTCTGGTTCTGGTTCCCTCTCTGTTATGGCAGAGATGCTTACGGCATTGGATGGGTAGGGCAGCGGCTGCAAACAAAGGGAGGATGCCCAAAGCATTTGGACGGGGGTGCTCGACCAGAAATTCGAAATGGCAAAAATGAGGAACGGGTGTAAGGTGCTCCTGCATGATTTATGAACAGGGTAGAAGCACTGACGGCAACGTGAGCATCTGATGGATGCTGAGCATCTGCTTCCTAAATTCCATCAATATGTGGACTTTGCAACAAGAGGGAAAAACGTGCTGGATCTTGTTTACACAAACATACCCGGCACGTACCGTGCTCACTCGGCTACTCAGACCACATATCTGTTATGCTAATCCCAGCATACAGGCCGCTAGTCAGACGCTCGAAACCGGTTCTGAAGCAGGTGAAAACCTGGCCGGCAGGAGCCATCTTTGCTCTTCAGGACTGCTTCGAAGACACTGACTGCACATGTTCAGGGAAGCGGCAACTGACGGCGACTTCATAAACTTGGAGGAATATGTGACATCAGTGACCTGCTACATCAGCAAGTATATTGATGACGTCACCGTCTCCAAGACCATCACCACACGCTCCAACCAAAAACCGTGGATGACTGCAGAGGTGCGTGCGCTATTGAGGACCCGAGACTCCGCTTTCAGAGCAGGCGACAGAGAGGCCCTAAGAACAGCGAGGGCCAAACTGTCCAGGGGTATCAGAAAGGCAAAGCGTGCACATGCTCAGAAAATCCACAATAATTTTGAGACCAGCAAAGACACACGGCGCATGTGGCAGGGCATTCAGGCCATCACCATTTACAGGACAACATCACCTGCCTATGACAGTGATGCCTCCCTCCCAGATGCGCTGAACAACTTGGGTGGAAGACCACCCCTCCTCTTAATGATCAGGTGCTGTGTCTAACCACAGTCGATGTGAGGAAGACGCTACATAGAGTCAACCCACGGAAGGCTGCTGGCCCAGAC
>JAZGTJ010015971.1:0-13003 GCA_036877575.1 Botia almorhae | reverse complement strand
CGTTTCCAAAATGAAAACAAAAACATTAAAATATATATATTTCTAGTTCTAGTAATGTTTAATTAGATGTTGTATTAACACTATTGCCTGGTTATAAAAAGCGCATTCAAACTTTTACAAATCCTTAATGTTCCGCTAAGAATTTATATAAAGTTACTACAAGAACATTTTTGGTATCTTTGAGAGAACTTTCAGAGAACATTAGCCAATGAGAACGTTCCTCGTTAGCTGGGTCTTATTCACTAACCTCCCTCAATCCAGTTTAACCTGACACTAAATGTGTGCACACCATTTTTTTAATGCAAACATGCATTCTTTCTATAAAAACTGAACTGCTTAAGGATTTCACCCTATTCATGAGGGACAGTGTTTTGTTTTTAAATAAAAAAGTGTGTAGTCGTGTGAGAGCGTGATTGTACAGTTCCACTGAAGCATTCCAGATCGCAGTAGTCCACATTCCAGGCAAGCTAGCAGTCAAAACCAACCCAAACCGGGAATTGTGCCGTCCAATTTTTGCTAAGAACAGTTTGTTTTGGCCATATTTACCTGATTATGCAGATAAACAGCATTATCAGCAGGCAGTTAATGTGAAGTGAATTCTGAAGCATTTTGCTTGAGATCTGTGTGCTGTTGTGGCTTTACTTGTCATAAGTATTTTAGAGCTATTATATTGAAGATATCCACAGTCAGACCATAGTGTTCTTGGCCCTAAATTACCCACAAGACGACGGCCAGCTGAGCTAATGCGGGCGACACACAGCGATCTCAGATGTGCTGTTACCAGAAAGAATTACATCTTGCCCCGCAGACGCGACCGGCCGCTCAACAACCATTCAGTGCATTTGCCCGTTCTGAAATTTTGAAACCTAATCGTAACAGAAAATGTTTAATAAAAAGATATAATCAATGCCTGCATATAAAAAGGATGTTAATTTATTTTATTTTTTAATCAAATATATGCTTGAACAATATTTTATTTTGCCAAACAAAGCACTACTCTTATGTTCCCACTAATTTTCTTTTTAGTATTGGATATCATGTTTCCATGGCTTTGGAATTTCAGGGTAATATTTCCTAAATGTGCTTTTCTTGGAATGAACTGTACTGCAATCACGGAGTTAAATGTAATGCTTCCAAATGTGTTGTTACGAAAACAATAAAATCTCCTTTTTCAAAAGCCCACAGGAATCCTTTGTAATGTGTAACAATCTGCAAAGTCTTGACAAATTATAATATATTACATATTTTTATCACATACTGATGTAATGTATACCATATATATTTAGTATTTAGCATATTGTACCCTATATATTTGTGCATATTTTGTGCCCTACTGCTTAGAGAATCTGACTTGACAGAAGATTGATGGAAGATTACCAGAAGATTGGTTTGATTCCCAGTGCTGCAGGAAACAACTCTGGTGCCCTTGAGCAAGTCATCTTACCTCCAATTGCTCCCTGCTCCGGTTGTGTGTTCCTAGTTTGCAGTGTGTGTTCACAATTTATTACTCCAATATGAGTGCACTAATCTGGATGGGTTAAATGCAGAGAACAAACTCTGAATATGGGTCATCATACTTGGCCAGCATTTCTGTTTTATTGTGTGCCAACAATGTTGAACAAATACTGATAGAAAAGTACTTGAAGATCGATCATAACGGTCAATATCTTCATTTGCCTTTTTTACATGCTTTATATTGTCTATTATTGTGTATGCTCAAGTTAGTATTTGTTCACATTGTAGGTTCACATCACTCTGCGATGCTAATAAATATGAACGCAAGCCCTTATATATGTGAATTGAAATCAATGTACTTCATTTGTATCAGCCAATACACACTTGCACGGAAGATGTCAGTGCAAAATTTACCAATTCATCTGCTTACTGGACACATTTGACACCTTGTTAGGACAAGCTGTTGAAAACATATTCCAAAATAAGCATTTTTTGTACGTTAAGCGTTTTTTTTTACTGTCTGAAGCAGGAACAGATGTACAACTCAGCTGATGAATTAAAACCATCTGAATCTTACAGTCTTGCTCCATAAATACACCTTTCAACACGTTTAGCGTGAGATCAATAAAAAAACAGAAACACAATAAGAAGAAGAAACATATCTGCCGGTTTCACTGGGGCAGATGGTGAGCAAGGGCTGCACCTGTCTTATTATTACACAGCGCAAAGGTTAAAGCAAATATTAAAAATAACTTTACAGTCTTTAAAGGCTGTATATAATAAAAAACATTACAGTAATTACAAGTTTGAATTTTAACTTGACATGTATTTCTAAGCGCATGTGAAATGTGGACTTCAGCTATTTTGCACTAGACTTCCCTTAAATTCGCAAAGTTTTGACTCAAGTCTGGATCCTTTCGGTTGAAATCTGGAACCTTTCGGTTGAAAATAAACAAAAATCTACACCAAATCTCAACAGTAAGTTTACAATAATACTTTATAAGTTAAGCTGCCGGGTGCGATTTCCCGGGGAATTGTCAGTTTGACTTTAACATACATAAAGCAAAGTACGTGTAGTAAACTGCAATATAATGTTTCAAAGAGAGATGGCGACAGAGAGGCAAACGTTACGAACTGCAGCTTTAACGTCACTGGATTGCTGATTGGCTGTTGCACACCAGATTCAAAGTTATTTTTTGAGGACATAATTATACTGTCCACTTGGTTTTAAAAAATTCTATAAAGTTATCAGCTAATGAGCTAGAAGGGTTAAATATAACTAATTCAGGTTTAGTCAGTGTAATGCATCTGATAATTAAATACATTCCTTTGTCTAATTTAGGGTGTAAGAGCCTATTTGACAGATGTATTTATTGTGCCACCTTTTGATTAGCCTAATATTCACGGTATATTCTTTTTTTAATGATTTTTTTTCAGGGTAAATTATTACCAGAGGAATGTCTGACATTTCTTACAAAATTTTTAACATGTTATGTTTTGGGTTTCGGGTTTCCAAAATGAAGTGGACTATCTCCACATCTACAGGGTGGATAAAACGTAACTAGGCATTAAAAATGGCTAATAAAGTCCATATTTCTAATACAAATTTATCGAAATACTTTATTACGTAGGAAAATGAAAAAAAAGTTTACATTTCAACACAAGCAACCAGTGTCCTCAAACGGCCGGCGATGGAACGCACAATTTTCTGAAGGAAGTTGTTTGGGAAATTGCTGGGACGCGGGAAATATGAAATTCTATTTACTATCGTCTATTTAGACAATATCGTCTATTTTCATCATGAGTGATACTACAAGTTCTATAGCTAATTTTTAATGCCTAGTTACTTTTCACCCACCCTGTATTTTGCACACAGCTAAACCTTCCGCTAATGTCAAAACAGTGACTAATCTGTGACCTTAAACATACGCCCCGTGTACTGGAAATGTGAACATGATCCTAAATAGTCTGTCACTTTGTAGTAAACACTGTGTATTAAACGTGTATTTTCTTTCTAAATGAGACAAGAAGCAAAGCCTCTCATAACCAGGAAACAGTTTCTTATCGCACATTAATCTATGAGATGTGACACAAAACGCTTGTATCATAATCAGTGAACTTTACGTTTTTAGTTTCCCTCTAAATGCTGAGGTCAAAAAGTTGGCGAATCACAGGCTAATCTTTTTACAGGAAAACGTTTGTTTTTGTAAAGTAAAAGTTCACCTAAAAATGAAACTTCTGTTATTTACTTAACCTTTTCTTGTTCCAAACACCTTTTGGAGCACAGGAAGGTGACTTTTAAAAAATTTTCTGGCCAGTATTTTGCATGAAAACAAATAAGGACTGGGCCCATCAAGCAATGAAGAAACAATGAAATTAAATTAACCATCTAAATCAATCGTACACAGCAATCGCGTCAACGTCACGAATATGGCAAATTGACTGTTTACACAGACGTTTAATGCAAAACGTGGTTGGCATGAACTCATTGTGGGAAACAATGTGTCACATGCTTTTGACATCACAAGTTAATTATGGATTGAAACAGACTACGTGACAGCAGCTACCGGTAAACCTGCAGCCATTGCTAGTCAAACTGCTTTTCTGCGAGGTGAAGAAAGGTTTTTAGCACGCATCTCCATTTTAATATCATTGAGAAAAGACAAAGTATTCAAGAGAAGGACATGATGCACAAAATTACACCGCTGTCTTGATTCCACCAGCGATACTAGTTTGTTTCAGCACTACAGGAACGCTTGCATGTGACATCACCACCTGCAGGTGGGACTGCGTCCGCACCCTAGCTAGTATACTTCAAAAGGCGATTTCCAAACGGAAGTGAGCATGCCTTCATTTTTAAGTATTCAACCGCAGCCAGCCAGCCACGGTACTAAGAGCGTCCGCAGCACGATTTAGCGCCTTTTTTGCACTATGAACTAAGTAATACTGTAGCTGTAGCTGTTCTATACTTGTAGTTTTTTTCTTAAAATACACACATTCACTTGAGCTTTCTACACACGTATTCTTTCTGTGATAGCAGGTACCTTTTATTGCCTCAAACTGTTTTACACTGAGCTAATGATATTTTCTATCCCCTAACCTAACCTTCAGACAAGCGTCTGCATTTTTGCTTTATCATTAAGTGATTAGGCAGTTTACCTCGCAGGGTCGGTTGGCACAATGCAGGTGACATCAATGCCCTGCATGCCGGCTCCCAGCGTGTCTATTTAAGCCAGTTGACTAACAAATGAAAAACACTGCATAACAGACATGATTATATAATGAAAAGGACCCTCAGAGAGCTTGATAATGTTAAGATTGAGTGACGGCCTGAGAGCTTTTGTGCATCGCTGTGGAATTATGTCTGTTTAAATACAGGTTTATGCACCAGATGCCTTCACAACCTGCATTGCTGTGGCAGGAGCGCGCACAGTTCACACGTCCTATCAGCTCGCTTCATTTAAATATTGTGCCGTGTTTAAAATGCTTCTTGACTTTTCTTCTGCGTTTCTCACCTGATCTCTTCCAGATGTGTGCACCGCAGACTAAGTGAGGTGGCAGTAAATTGCATACTGAAGTTCGATTGCACGCATCGATTGTGCATGAGCGTATACACAGCTAACAGGGAACAGTCTCAGAACATTGACTAATGTTCTCTAAACGTTCTCTTAAAGTTTTCAAAAACTTTGTTTCAGTAACGTTAGTAGAACCTTTTTTAACATTATATATCATATATATAAAATTGTTTGAATAACATACAAAGTAATAATGTTAATACCACGTCCATAAACCTTTAAAAATAACATTGTTGATACTCAATGGAAACGTTAGGGAAATGTTCTAGCAGCCTAAAATTGTTATCTGGGCAGCTGATAAGACATCCATGTGCTCATGTTTTGCATGACAGATGCTCCTTATGGAGTTGTTATAATATGGCTGTGCCAGATGGGCTGGGCTCTGCCTGCCTACATAGACGTCAAACATTCGAACATGTTGTTCAACACAGGTGTTGAAAAACAGCCTTATGAAGTTATGGCACCAGACACCTGTTGTTTTGTTCGGCCCCACCTTCAAAGACAAAAACGTGGAAGAACCTCAAAATTCCCCTCATCTTTAAGAGAGAACAAGAAAACAGACATATTCTCACAGACATGTGTCTGAGAAAAACAATGAGGATTTTTTTAGTTTTGTCAGTCATTGTTCCATCAGCAACAGCATTTGTAACATTCATGAGGAAATTTCACGTGTACATTTTATGCATTTGGCAGAAACTTCTATCGAAGGCAGTCCGTTCAAGCTATAACATTTTTTGTGTGTCTTTTCCCTGGAAATTGACTAAAAATAGAGATCGAGATACAGATAGAGAAAAGATGTGTCATACAAAAACATACATTTTTTGGAAAAGAAGCGAGCATGAACGTACACTCCTTAACCCTTACTGGGGTGAAAGCAGCTCATATGAAAACCACTAAAACATCAAATGGAGGGGCACAGTAGAAAATACAAGGGTGCATTTCTGTGATTTTTTGGGATGAGTTTGTTGAGGCGAGCTTCTTTCTGCTGATACTCTAAGCGTGTCAAATTCTTCACATGGAGCTTGGACAGACAGAAACGACATGACCTTGTTTTCATCAAAATGAGAGACTGAATTTATGGAAGGAAATTCAGCAGGACGGTCCTGGCAGTGCGGCTGCCTGCGCAGATGACTGCTCAGCTGGAGAATATCGTTATCTTGCAAGATCCATTCATCAAAGGAGCACGAGGAACCTTACTGTAATTTACAGGTCCTTGAGCATGCATCACATTGAATCTTATGATTGACCGTAACAGTCATCTTTTCTGAAAACTGACTGTGAATAAAGAACATTTTCTTATACTTTTAAATATGCCTATTAAATATGTAAATCGCTTTGGATAAAAGCGTCAGCTAAATGACTAAATGTAAATGTAAAATTAGTGTAGTAGAAGAACTGCGTTGGAGCTATCGTAAGCTATCGCAAGACAAACACTTCTCTGTGCTGGTTGTGTGCTGACGTTATCCACATAACGATATGAAACTAAATATATTACGCGGAATGTCTCCTTGGTGAGCAAAAAATATTTGCCTCAGGAACTGCTGTGTCATAATCCGACCGCTCTGAGCACGCTCAGTGTGTACGTCTTTTCCCGGTCTACAGGAAACATTTGAATCATAGTTATGCTAAGTACTCAAGGGCCCTTGAAACACAGTTACATTGTTTGAATACTTGTGTACATATTTGTTTGAATAAGGTGTCATTGTTCTTAGTTTTGTATATGTAAACCCTACTACTACAATCCTTACTGGTGCAAAACATTTCCAGTTCTGGAATTATATTTTCTATTGACTTTATAAGAATCTCATTCTACAGTATGTAGCATAAACAGTATTTATTGGGCTACTGATATGTATCTACATCATGTGAGTGTTTTTTATTTGAAATACATATTTTAATAGTACTGATCATTTCTTTATATGTAATTCTGAGTGAACCTTTATAGATGAGAGCACATCATTAAAGGTAGGACTGGCAATTTTGGAGAGGCTAGCAATAGCAACCAAGGCAAAAGATCCCACCCTCCCCTCAGAGCGATCTCCAATAGCACGCCACCTCCAATAGTGTTTGGAGGTCTGACAGGCAAGCAGAAAGTCCTATCATTACATTTGGGCAGATTGCAATGATTGGACGAACACAGAAGTTGCCTACCTTACCTTGGCTAAGGTCATGAAATGAATCGAGGAACAGTGGCACCTTGTTTCGTGGGACTGTGACAGAGCTGGATAAACATGCCAGCTCACAATGAACCTGCATGGTAAATGTTAAAACAAACTCTTTTCTTCTGCCTCTTGTTTTGACTAAGGTTGATGCAGGTTAGATATTAAGACCTGCATCTGAAGAGGGATGATGAAAACACACAACAGAGTTTGACCGCGTAACCTTAGAAGGCAACAGAAGCAGCTTGGAGATGCTCTGTTATATTGCAGGCCCTTCGTAGTGTCACAGTATTAGAGCTGATCAACAAAAAGCTGGCCATCAACACACTGTATCTGAAGTGCCTCTTTAACTCATGATCTGGAAATTTCCGCCCCAGGAGAACATCAAGTGTGATGGATGGATGGACCGTGCCACCGTCGGAAGGCTCTCTCCGATCTTAACCCAAACATAACAGAACCAGGTTAAATCCATCATGTATTAAAAAAACATGCCCACCCTGTTACATTGACCCAGATAAAGACAACGTGCTGTTTTAATCATCTAAGAGTTCATCAAGCTTCAACCCATTCCTTAAAATAAAGAGATATTGAGTTAAGAGCTTTGTTTAAACACACAGTACTGAGATTTGGATAAAATTGATTTGCATAATTTGTTGTGATGCTTACCACCATTGCAATGCCATTATAACGACTATTGTTCATGTGCCAAGTCTTTTAATGCACTTTTTATTGGAGGGACAATTAAACATTTAGCTATAATTATTTTTATTATTAGTGTTCTCATTGGTTGCCCCTGTTTAATGTGCCTTTTTTGATTGGTCGTTGTCTTGTTTAGTCTCCCAGCTAACAATTTTAGGTTGTAAGAACGTTTAAGTAACAAAAACATTTCAAATGTTTTCTAGAAAGAGACATTCAAAACATTGTTTTTTTTTAGAAATTGTATTAACATTGTTTGGTTATAAAGACATCATTCAAAATAGGAATATTTTAAATTATTTCAGTATGTAGTTAAGAGTAACATTTTTCATATTTTACAATTAAGCATTTTGCAGATACTTTTATCCAAAGTGACTTACATTGTATCATACTATACATTAATTCTGAGTATGTGCAATCCCTGGGATCGAACCCATGACCTTGGCATTGTTAACACCATGCTCTAACCACTGAGCCACAGGAAAGCGTGATATATGACCCATAGCGGTAAATAAATTGTGCTACTAACTTTACTATGGGAACATTTTAGATCATTCTGAGAGAACTTTTGGAGAACGTTAGCCAACGATCTGAGAAGATCCCTGTTAGCTGGGCTTAAGTCTTTATGTGTATATATATCCTTGTGTTTTCCTTTAGCATCCTGTCGGATATTAAATATAACTGGCATGGTGTTTTGTGAACTAAACTATGTTATATGAACTAAACGTTACAAAAGTACCTTAATATTGTATTTGTATTGCATTAAATTACATTAAAATAAAACACAAATTGACAGATCCCTTGCCCTGCCACTGTAGACTCTTTAGGGGTCAAGGGCCCCCCTATTGAGGAGCCCTGCTGAATATCACACTTTTCACACCAAGATAAATGACTTCCTCTGTTGAGTATGTGATGATATTTCACCTTGCCACCTGGTTTTAAACAAATACAAACCTAGCATTCACAGAGGCATAAAAACACATACTTGGAGTCTGAAATATGACAAGACGTTGACTGTTATTTACTTACAGTATGTATAATTCTCATGGAAACAGTTGTTGAAATGTCAAGGCCGTTTTCTGAATACACACACTCAAACCCAAACACTAATCAACTCTGGTCAGCTTGATGTCAAACAGACATACGTAGAGAGAAACAAGAATAGTCATTCGATTTCACGGTCAAAGGCAACCAGGAATCTATTGCTAGTTGTCTGACTGCTCTGAAATTCTTAGAATTTTTGTTAACAAACTTCCTCTTGTCATATGGAAAAAAACTTGTTAACAACGGCAAACGGCTTGTTGACACGCCACGTCAATAAATGACTATTCTGTCTGGCTTTTGATAGTTAAATTGGCTTATCCTGTGTTATTAACACACTCCATCACATATATGTGCTTGTGGGTGTTTGTGTGTGTGTATACAGGTTTAGCTATGTTTGTAAGGGCCAAATATTTCATAAAGTCCTCACAAACAGTGAAACATAAATATTGACTGTTTAGATGGTCCTCATTTATGAAAATGGTGCAAAAACAGGAAATGCGAGCTTGAATCTAATAATGGAAAGAGAATACGTTTATGGATGCGCTGGTGGAACATAGTGCTAGTCATGGGTTGCTAACAGCTAACAAGGTTATAAGAACGTTTTCCTAATGTTTCCATGAAGTCGCAGAAACAAACTTTTTAAAATTCTGTTACATTTCTAAAACATTCATCGAGAAACCTAAGAATAACATTTTGATATGATATATATAACGTAAAAATGTTCTACGAAGCTCACAGCACAAATGTTCTTTGATAACTTTGAGAGAACTTTGAAAGAACTTTGAGAGAACGTTTTGAGAATGTCACAAAGTCACTTTGAAGGAAAGCATCTGCCCAATGCATCATCATTATGTAATCACTCCCATGATAATTTTTAATCATGAGGGAAGAATGAACAATACAAACAGGTTATAAGATGAACACACATTTATAGCTTCTAGCATCGTTTTATTATTTTCTAAACGTATACATTATATTTAGTTCGTCTGTGTGACATGAAGAAATATATGTTTGTTTTGGATAACCTTTAATCAGTTTATAGTTTCAATTGTTTGGTCATTCACAATTCAGCAAATATTCAAGCTCTCTTCTGAAAGTCTCATATTTTTATTTTCTTTAGCCAGTCTGAAAAAAGAATAGAAAGTGAGGGTTTTAAAGCAGATAGCACAGATTACAGTAGTGTGCCATAGTTTGATCCTTACTGAGCAACATCACACTTTACAGTCTAGGTAGGAAACACAAAACAGAAGCCTGTGTCAATGGGGAACATGACATGGAGCGAACTGGTCGACACTGTTCACAGTCCCTATCACACATCTCTATTTTAAATCTATTTTTATTTATAAATCTATTTTTATCTATTTTAAAAGGAAAAATCCGTGGCTTCTAGTCTTGCTCTGTGATGTAAGAAAGCCTTTTTAATAAACTTCTTTTATAAACATAACAAAATAGAGTTCACATGAGTTTATAAACTGAAGGTAACCAGGAAAAAAATGAACGATTTTTATATATATTTGCATTGATATTCTTTATTGAATCAAAATGTTACTGAAATATTACGTGTTTGATTTATACGTGCCAACTTCAGTTAAGATGGTCCTCTGTTTATTATTAGCTATTAAAACACAAAGTCAAGCAACTGATCCCTGTTCAAGCGTACTGAAACCCTGCCTTTCCCCAAACACCCGAAGACCATCAGCAGGCCAAAGAGAGACTAGAAGTTCATGACAGCTCCTCAATGTTTTCAAGATGGAATAGCTTTAGCATTCACTTTACACTTAAACAATGTGGTGACATGTGTTTATGATTGCCTCCATATGTGATGTTGGAATACGATCATATGCCCTTTCGGAGCCCATATACACCTACATTTAGCACTTACCGGATCAACGAAAATGGATGCCAATACAAGGTGTTAACGGGATGATAAAAACTGTTTCAAGAAAAATGACCTTATCTTCTTGTTCCGAGCATATGCAAAGCATTTGAATTTATGTCTTGTAACTGTACCCCTGACAGATGTCTATCTGCTCTCAAACTGTTTCACAGATCTTGTTTGTCCATTCGCCAAAAGACGCCTTTTGCTCAAGCCAAAGTTAGAAGTTAGTTTTGTTTTTGAATACATTTTTTCTAGTTATAGCTCCCATATGTTTCATTATAGGCATTTATCTGATTAGATGAAACACAAGACTCAGGTAGAATTCATTTGAGGGGAAATTAAGTCAACACATTCAATTTAAATTCTGCAGTAATTAATCAGGTTGCAATAAAAAGCAGCAATTGGCCAGAGATCTGAATCACAGAGCGTTTACACGATGTGTCTATTTGTAATACTGCAGACTGTATAGTATATAAAGTAAATATATAAGTAAATATAGTAAATATATAGTTTATATCTATATCTGTTATATTTTTGTAATATAGCAGATTTCCAGATAGATGATTCCTGACTCTTATTATGAAACAGTGAAGAGCTTTTGGCTGTTCATCTGGGGAGAGACACCGTGCTGACACACAGCTAAAAGAGGCCCACTAAGAGAGCCAAAAAGGAGTAAAGCAAAGATCATTGAGTTCACTGTGTACTATTCCAGTTTTAAAGATCAAAATATTAACCGTATTATAACCATATTTTCTTGTCTTGCACTAAATGGTATGATGGCATGTAGCAGACTCGCCCTCATAAACCCAATTGATAATAAAGAGTGTATTTTCTGTGCCATTAGGACAGATGAACAAATTGCTAAAGAAATGATTGTTCTAAACATCAGAAAAATCACACACTACAGCTTTAAGAAGTGTGCTTCTGATGCTGTCCGTCACCTGCTGCCAACAGATGAAGCTGCTCTGTGTTTTATGTGGGTTGAAAACTGAGGCTACAAGGAGCAAAGATCCTAAGCTGGAGGTCTCTCTGTGCAGTAAAAATGAATTATATGACACAGTTGTGGTTCAGTTGTGGGTTTATCTGTGGTGGTTTTTCATAATAATCCCTCTTTATTACTTCACTGTACATGCTGTCAGGCTGAAAAATGTCTTGCTCATCATTTCTTTTTACTGTCTGACCCTCACAGCAAACTTTATTTCACTAACATATTTTGCACTGTATTGCATTCGTGCTTGAATGTGGTGTTGTGCTGCACATACATCCTGACTTAGGGAGCAAGTTTATGGGGAGACCAGGGCTAGTCATCACACCTAAAGCTGCAATCTGTAACTTTTGTCTCTCTGTCGCCATCTCTGTTTGAAACATAAAATCGCAGGTTACTTTACGAACTTTCCTTTAGATATGAAGCCAAATTGAAATTTTCTGGGAAATCGAACCTGACAGCTCATTATAAACTTACCATTGTGGTCTGAGGTAAGGTAAAGAGATTGTGTTGAACACTAAACCAAAAAAGTTATGAATTACAGCTTTAAGAGAATGTTTCTCAGTAACCAGCCTATTTTAGTAATAGTACGTATGTAAAAGGTAAAAGACAAAATTGGACTTTGACATTTTTTATAACCAACATGTAAGAACAATTGTTCAAAAAGCATTTCTGTGGTGTGTTTTTAAGGTTTTTACTAAACAATCACAAAAGTAGGTCTTCATAAACGAGCCACAAACAAAATCCAGAATTACACCACAATTCAAATGTAATAGTCTTTCAGAGAGAGACTGAAAGGAAAGTCTAAGAAAATCATGATTTTGGAGAGTTTTTCTGTCTTTCTCTTTCATAATCAGTTTATGACAAGCAGAACAGCAAAGAAATTTGGATCTTGCGAGACAAAATAAATCTGAAAATAATTTATGCGTTTTTTTGTTGTATTGTTCTGTTTTTTCTTCCTTGGTCGACCTTTATTTGCAGTGCAGTTCTGATGCTGTCACATTCAATTTGAACAGAATGAAAGTAAACAGCTGGAGAGAAGCCTGAACTGTTTTCTACAATATTAGTGTAAATTTGTGCACAAGTTTACATTTCTCTCAGAGGAAAATGAAACTTAAGTAATTCCATGTCCATCTATTTGCCTGTCTAAATTGTCTGTCTGTCTGTCTACCTATCCGTAAGTTAATAGTACCACATCTATCTATCTATC
>JAZGTJ010015970.1:0-13007 GCA_036877575.1 Botia almorhae | reverse complement strand
TCCATAGAGAAGCTCAGAGGACAAGTGTTTGGAGCTCCATTACCCAAAGAGTACAACAGCACACGTGCTCAGATAGGTAACACGCCTATGGTCCTCTAAGGTCAATGCCCAACGCATGCACGCACTCTGGGGTAAATGAACCACAAGCACATGCGCTTTGGGACGAATGCATGCATGCGGCCCGAGGTGAATGCGCTTTACATGCTCTGGGGTGAACTCACTGCACAGTTGCGGCATTTACATGCAGTATTTCAGCTCATTAAAGCTTTTGCTTTATTCCACCTCCTCTGTGCAATTATGTTTTATGGGCATGTTTGTGCCATAACCTGATTTGCTTTTTTAGGCACTACAACATCAAAGAGAGCACATACAAACGAACAACACTTTTACAAAAGAATCCAATTATGTGAACTGCAGTAATATATGCGATGACAGTCAACATAACTGTTTGTTTTATCTGTCTTGTGTTCGTGTGTTGGTGCACAGAGCTGTTGCAGCAGTACTGTGTTGCGATGCAGAAGACTTCGAAAGTGCTGTCTGAGTATAACAGCCACGTGCAATACCTGCAAAGTCCAGAGATGAAGCAGAAAGAAAAGGAGCTCCAAGAGCAGGAGAAAGAGCTGAGAGACATTGAGAAAACTCTCGGTGTGTATCTGACCCTGGATCAGTCTTCACATGCAGTCACAGAATTTAACTAAAGCCTCTAAAGAAGAGCCATTCTGATCTGTTTCTACTGGGCATTAAAATTAGTGACCAGAATAACAGCACGGCTGGTTGAGTGAGACAGACATCAGCAATGCAGAAGTGGACATTATGTACATTAGGATTGTGTGGCTGTAAAAAACAACTAGCTGGCCAAGAACTTTCAACATGTGACAAGTTTGTTTCTAAAGCCATTGGTTGTGTAATTATAGGATTGCTGACAATTGTGTGTGTGTGTGTGTATGTGTATGTGTGTTTTCAGCCAAAACTCCTGAGCGCTTGTCTCGATCTGTGACTGTGAAACGATGTCTACAGACAGAATCATCGCCGGAGACCCCCGTCCCTCTGAAAAGGACCCGTCGCAAAACACAAAAAATGGGTACATTTATTTATTTTGTAACATGTGACTGTTTAAGTATCTATCATTTATAATTACCAAGGTCATGGAAAACAAGAAAATCTGACATTTTTACAGTTGTGAATTCCAGGAAAGTTTTAGAAGTTTTAGAAAATTGATGATGTGGATTCTGGGTTTTTTTTCTGGTTACGTTCGGTTCTGAATTATAGATGTCAGATAGAATTTGCTCCTTGTAAGCCCAGTGTCTTCATTTAATTCACGGTTTTATGATGAAAATGTTTCGTTTAAAGGTGGCGACCGTGATCATTCGTTGATCTGTTTTGTGTCTGTTGGTTTTGTTTTCCCTCAATTTGTGTTGCTGTTGGTTTGTATTGCAGATTCGTGACATGACGTGGGCCGCTGCTGCAGAAATGGTCATCTCAGCTTGTTCCTCTGGAGTTTATATGGGCACATATGGAAATGGACAGATCGTTCCATTTTTTTTTCAAATTCTTGTTTTTTTTTTATATATTTTACTCTTTATTTGTTAGTAAATGCTGACGCAGGTTTCTTCAGTGGACTGTGTTCATAACATATTTGATATGTTTCTTTAAAACGAGAAGGGAATGTTTTCTACGGTGAAATGAAGCCCGTTGTTTTTTTACACCTCTTCCAACAATCACACTTTCAGTTTAACGCAAACCTTCATAAACTTCATTAAACGCGGCCTCTGAGGAAACAACAATCCACCAGTAATTGTTTTATGGCAGTGGGCCCGGTGATGTCATGAGTGGGGGGGGCAGCCATCAATTACCAGCCATTAAAGAAAATTACTGTCTTATTTTTTTACTTTGTTCTTCACTTTTGCAGCTGTTCCTTATAATAAATCAACTTGGTAAATCAACTTTTTTCAGTTCACATAGAGACACCAACATTTTAAAATGTTTTGGTTCATTAGGTCAGTTAAGGTTTTTTTTGCTTTAATAAAATGTCATTGTTCAACTTTATGTTGATGTGATTTATGAGGCGCAGTTTAGCAAGTAAACCGCAAAAAAAAATATTATTAACAATCATGTTTAACACTGAATGTCATTTTTTCATTCTAGTTTATTAAACGATAAATAGGTGATTAAATTTTATTTTTTTTATAAAATATATAATAGGCACGGTTTGTGTTACACGTATATGTTTATGATGGATACATTTGTAATGCATTTTTATGTACGTTAATGCATTATATACAGTACAAATCTCGAATGTGTGGTTACTTTTTAACTACTGTTGTCACAACAGTGCTTTGCTTTGTCATAACAGTTTAAGATGGAGTATTGCAGCATTTCACTACTTCGTAAGGCGTCGAAATTGGCAAAATTGAGCTGTTGCGCCTCCAGCCGCCCGAGGCGCAGCGGCCCGTGACGCGCTTTTGCGCACATTCTTGTTGAATGGGGCGAGAGGGCCTTCGCGCTTCAAACCGCAATTAACAATAGCAGCCTATTGGTAACAAAGGTTAAAAGTAAAGTGTTACGAGTTAACTGTTAAGAAAAAGGTCTCCATTTCACCTCAACCAACAACTGGACAAAAATTACTCCAGGAGTTTGTGATTATTTGAGCGCTATTAGATTTTGCCTCATGTTTAGTCTAACACAACACAAATTCATGTGTTACAATTGTGTCGGCTGTCATAACAGTTCTGTTGGGAACTATTCGATAAAAGTAAAAGTTTAATTTTGTTTTGTGTTGTTTGAGTCGTTTTCCATTTGGATCGTTCAGGCTTCGGTCCAAATGATGGAACATATTTCTTCTGAAGTAGCAATAAAGCCACATTCCCCAGACGCACACGGAGCAGAAGGTTCTGGCTCTAATCAGTATGTCACGTTAAGTTTATTAGGAGACCGTAAAGTTTCCAGCAGAAAGGAGAAACTGATCCAGGGGAGAGCCGCGCGCTCTGAGGGGGGCGGAGTGCCAGTCTGTCCATGTACACCCGTCACTGAAATTATCTGGACAGTCTGCGAGAAACTTTTAAAAACATCAAATCATCTTAACAGACGTTCTTGCATACTAACTCCCGTCAGGTCGTTTCAAATGAAGCGCGTACTTGAAAGTTACGTGCACATCTGTGCAGGAATCGTCGCGCTGCTTACCTTTCCGTGGGCATCTGGAAGCCCCTCCAGGTTTAGTCTGTTTCAGGGAAATCCTTATTCGGGCTCGGCGTCGAGACAAAGGAGCAAGTAAGTAAAACTATTTCTCTTAATAAGCGGTCACTGGGAAGACGTTGATGGCCAGCAGTGGTTGGACTCTCGTGTGAGTTTTATGAATGGCTGGACCTCAAATGCCACTTTAGCAGCTTGCACAGTAATATCACATATGCATTGAGAGGCTGCGACCATCACTCAAATCCAATGACTGTTTCTTTACTGTTTATTAAGTATAATAGCGCATAAAATCATTTCCTCCAGCAAGGAATGGCCCTGACTCTGTTAAAATAAAATTCTATATTCTAATAAAAAGTCTCTTGTTGTTATATATTTGTTATTTAACGTTTCTTTAGGCCATTGATTGTTGGGGCTGCCCATGCAACACGTTAATTAATAATTCGATCTATTATAATTCATAATATTATTACTAGGTATTATTAGGCTACTTAGTTTACTAGTTTTACTTAGTATTGCGAAATATTTTATTTTGAGGTGGGGGGTTATAATTCGCCCTATAATTGGCCAAACAACCTATAAGTGTTATATTTTGTACTTATCGTCTTTGTTGTTCTTCATGTTTGTTTGTTTGTTTGTTTGTTTGTTTGTTTACAGAAACTGGTGCGCGTTCGTGGTGCATAAGAACGTGTCGTGCGCGGTGGTCGCGGCGACAGAAAGCGTCGCGGAGCCGCAGCTGTCGCGCTGCCCGCCGCATCAGCCGGACTGCGCGCAGCGGGTGATGTAAGTGTCTCCCGGGAGCGCGCGGTGGGCGGAGGCCCGTGCCGTTTTACTAGTCAGCAAGGACTCTGTCCGGTTGAGTAATGAGGAAGGCCTGAGATCAAATGCATTTTAACTGCTGGAAAAGACGAGTATGTTGTTGAAATGTTGTACTGTTGAGTTTGATGTGGAGTATTACTCACAAATGCCTGTCGGTCCATATAAGTGAATCCGATTCACTTTGAACGCGCACACACCCGTTTGTCTCAGCTGATCTATGATCAGCACAAAGCTCCAGACTGCAGCATTTTTAGTGGAGGAAGTGACCAGAGATCAGATTAGATGAGATTATACAATTGCTCCTGATTTAAGAAGCATTGCGGGTAAATTGGACGCATTACCTGTCGGTCATTATTCTGTTATCAGCATCCCAATTATTTATGACTGCCGGAGCGCCAGAGGCTGCGCTAAACAATCTGTTTAAGCTTGTGTAACTTTGCCAGAAACCCTGAGAAATGTTGCAGTACTGCATTGTAATTCTCGCTGTTAAAATGTTCAACCCACCCCCAACCAAAAGCTGCTGTCCAGATGTGTGTGTGTGTCACAGTCGGAATAAATCATTATAAATGATGCACTGAATTATGTCCTAAGATCTTTGTTTACATGGTCCATGAAGGGAAGGAATGCATCCTTCAGCAGACAGAGCTGTTAGGCACAACAGACCAACATACATCATCATTCACAATCACGTGTCACTCTGATTCTTCTTAATTATTTACACGAAGCACATGCGCTGCTTTGGAGTCTTAAATGTGAAGGATGTTTAAAAAATATATATATATATATAAATATATATTAATAATATATATATTTTCTCCTAGTTTAAGGTTTGTATACTATGGTTCTGTAAAATGTACACTATGGTTTGTATACTATGGTTCTGTAAAATGTACACTATGGTTTGTATACTATGGTTCTATATAGTGTACGCTATGGTTTGTACACTATGGTTCTGTATCGTGTAACTTCTCCAGCAAAATATGTAATTTTATTGTGTCATATAAGGAACACAGCATGACTGTTTGTTTGTATTTGGTGCTGCTATGGTGTGTAAATACATAAATATTCTTTATATATCGTGTTTAATATAAGTTTATATGTTTAAATTACAAAAAATCATGTGTTTTTCTAATTTACCTCAGTAATTAATCATTCAACTCAAGGTAATATATTTTTCGCAAATTGATCGTCATGTGGCAATGATGGTTTATTTATGATGTCATAATTCATAATTGTCTTTCTAGGTATCAAACTCACCTGAGGACAATATACAAAGTCGGCTACAAACAGGTGACGGAGCTGGAGTGGAGGTGTTGTCCCGGTTACCAAGGTCATGACTGCACTGAGCTGAAAGATGCACCACCCAGACCACACGTCTTAGAAGAACCACGTCAGGATACCCCACCCACCTACAGGCAACAGCAGAGTGTGCTGGGTAAAGATCTTCATTGCTCTGGATTTGACTCTTTAATATAGGAGGTGTTTAGAGGGTTGAATCTGAATCAGTATGTTTGGTTTGGTTGTTCTAGGTCCGGAGGTTTCACATCCATGGTCAAATCCTGGACAAAGTGGACAGACTGTGGATCCCTTGATACATACAGGAGAGCGTCAACAGGAGAGTCATCGAGTTCAGGCACTAGAAGAAGAAGTCGAGCGTCTTTCTCAGACTGTCCTTGACCTGCAAGCTGCCATGACATCAACCAATGCAAACTTGCGTCTAGATTTACAGGAAGATGCCAGCAAGATCATCCAGAACATGTTGGGAAACCTTCGACAGCCACAGGATGTCAAGACAGGTGGAACTGAGAGCTTTCTGCTCCCCTATGACCTTCGTGGATCACCTGTTGCTGATGAGCTCCAGAACCAGGTCACCCACCTCTCCAACACAATTAGTACCAATACAAATAGCATCCAAGATCTGCAAGTTAGGATTCAGAACATGGATGGACAGTTGCATCAACTAACCGAAGTAGCCAGTCCTGGCCCACTTCAACCCTCCCCCACAGCATCAACCCATGAGTGTTCATGTCAGATGTACGTAGATGAGAAGATTTCTGCCCTTCGTAAGGAGCTTCTTGAAGGCATGGACATCAAAATATCTGACCTGAAGAATGCATGTGACTACAAGGTAATGTCTGTTCAGGAGCAGTGCGAGGAACAAGAGACCTCTTACTTGAGCTTAGCCGAGCTCCTCGATTCCAAAGAAGCTGAACTCCGCAAAGAGATTGAAGATTTGCGTCTTCTTCTACCAAATCCAGGCGCTCCAGGGTTGGACAACGCAGAGGTCCAGAAGCTGAAAGACGACCAGCAGATCCTGACTGATGCCATCAGGCAGCAGAACGCCACTCTCTCACAGATAGATGCACAGGGACGTGTTCTGGAAGGACGAGTTAGTCTTGCAGAAGAACGTGCGGCGGAACATTGCCTTCGCCTTGAGGAGAAGCTGAGAGGGGAAAGACTTAGGGAAGAGGAAGAACAAAACACAGTATTTGAAGAAAAGCTCAACAGTGTGCAACATGGCAACAGCAGCTCACAGCTGCTGACTGCACTTCATGATCATGACCAGAGGCTAAAGGTCCTGGAGAAACACACGCAGAACCTGCAGGATGAGGTTGGCTCTCTTGCTCATCAGATGAAGAGGGTGGAGAACTCTGAGCCCATAACTCCTGAGAGTCACAATGAAACCCTGCAGCAAAGCCTGGAAAAACTGGAGGTAAATTGTAAACAAAGCCAAGAGCAAGTGACCACAATGAACGGCTTGCTCAATGGGCTGGATAGACGTGTCGCCAGCATTGAGGGTGTTTGTGATCGGTTTGAACCGATGTCAGACAGTCTCAAAAGAATTAAAGATGGACTCAACAAACATGTCAATGGCCTGTGGACCTGCGTCCGACAGCTAAACAGTACAGTGCGCACACACACGAGAGACATCAATACGTTTAAAGCAAACTCTTCACGCTTCTCAAAAGACAGACAGGAAGGGACCAGCACACCTCAGTATACAGGTGAGTAATGTTCCGGGAATTATGGTAATACTTCTTGCAGGGGCAGTCCTGTCAGAGGGGCTGAGGTTTAGGGATCCTGCCTTGATCTCTGTAAGTCACTTGTTTTGATTAAGAACCGATTAAGTCAACTATGATTAAGAACTGAAGATAAAGTTGGTAAGGGGCACAGAAGTGTCTCTATAAGCCCTGATGTTCATCATTTTGTTGTGAGAGCCAATCAAATGTTAAAAATTGCAAGTGTAAATTACAGTAAAAAAACATTGTAAATCTTTTTTCCCTGAAACTGTAAAACTTTACAGCATTCTGATGTCATATATTGGTCAGTTTTTCCATGCTGTGGAGCAATGGTGCGGTAGCGCATCTGCTCCTGACAGCTGCAGTTCATCCACAGTGATGATCTGAACCGCTTCACTATCCAATACAGAGTGTGAACACCTGATCTGATTTCAATCATCTTTAGCAAACGGTCTGTTTGTGTTAGTTTTACCAGTAAGCATGTAGAAACATTACACTTTAGAAGCAAAATCCACATTTATGTGGAACCCCTGATCTTCTTTGTGTTGTGTAGAAGCTTCTAGTATATGACGTTCTCACAGCAGCCATGCATGAGGTTGTTTTACACAATCACTCCAGAGGGTCACTGTTTACAGAGGGATTTCCTTTAAATACACACGTATGTGTGTGTGTTGTGCGCAGGTGACCCTCAGGGGAAGTTGTTTCCTCTTTGTATAGTAATTGTACACACATGTCACAACTGGACACGGTCCAGAGTTGAGCAATGTCTGGCCGTGTGTGTGCATGTGGGCATCTGCTTCTCATTTGGTGATTTTGTGTTAGCAGTTTTAGGATGTTCTGGGTGCATTTGTCATAGTTCCACCCAGCCTGGAGAATAATGCAATTTCATAGTGTTGCAACACACATTGACAGGGTTTAAATAAAGCCTTTTTAGCCACGCGTAGTGATTTTAAAAACGGTTTTAGCTCGCAGTAGAAACAAAAGACAGACACAACGTCTCTTGAAGGATTATGCCTTTTATGTGCATGTGCTCTGAACAAAACCCACCGTTTCATGCATCTGATCGGGAGAACTTGGAGTTCAGTGTTTACAAGCTGTAAAATATCAAAGTTGCCCGTTAATCTGAAGCCAAACCATAATCAATTACTCACAATGGAACAAGCTGTTTTGGGCCTGTTGTCAAATGGTACCATACTACGGCTTTGTTACGAAACCAAGTAAACTACAAGTAAACTGGTGTATGCTGTCTACATAGGCAGCTGCCTTCGAAAGCAGTGTGCTAACTAAAATGAAACCTTTTCAGTAATATTTTATTTTGATGGTCCAATTTGGACATTATACTAATTGTAAGTAGCTTTTGTAACTACATGTCTCTCAGTCATTAAATGATTGGTAGACTGTCTGCTTAATATCTTCTAATGCTTTCTTTTGAGGGTCCTCCAACAGACATTCTACTGACTATAAGCAAAGATTATAGAATTAACAAGACGTCGCACTTTTATTGCTACAAATGGGGTAAAGTGCAACGCTCAATATGGCTGCTCTAGCGAATTAAGCCCCGCCTTTTAGTAGAAAGAGCTAATTGTCAATCGCTAAATACTAACGACTCTGGGGGAGGGGCTCCGGACAAAGTGTTGTGAGGTACTTGACAACCTTTGTGCAGTACCTGAAAGGACCTGGAACAGCTTTTTATAGTGCAATCCGAGTTTAAATAACATAATTTACGGTACAGTTCATGTCAGGTTTTATTGTTGATTGGAAATACAATGATTTTGACTGTTGCGAGTGATTTTTAGAGATATCTGTCTTTCTCTGTTCAAGTAGAGACTTGGTTTCGTATGACTGAAATAGCTGCTGGAGGTGTTTTAAAGATGGCCGCTGAGTGTGCAGATTAAAGGGTACATGACAAGTACACGTCAACTTATTCCACTAACTCGAACACAAACCCTAGAGTCCATTGAAGTGTAGTTTAAACACTACATATAGTTTGTACAATGTCTAAAGTGGACTAATGACATAAAATATAACCGAATTTTCAGTTTGGGATCAAAAGATTTCTTTAAAAGTTGTCTCTGTGGGCAGCTCACTGGGATTGGAGGAGATGTGTTTCTGCTCCTGTCTGTGCAGAACAGCTGTGAGATACAAAAGCACTTTTCTTGTTTGCAGTCGCTTGTTCTTCTTGACCTTTGACCTCTGACCAGTGAAATGAACTTCCTCCGGGCACATCGTGTCTCATCGCTCACACATATGTATTTATATGCGTTTTATCTGGAGGTCTTATTGTGGAAGTCTATTTTCAGAGGAAGCGGCCATTAGTTTATCGTCAGGACACTGATACGAGCAATTGTAATATGGTTTAACATCCCATAATGCTCAGACACAGTAACAACCCTCTCCCTCTCTCTCTCTCTCTCTCTCTCTGATATAAGCAGATGCATTTTTATTGCATTCCTTTCTTAAGATAAAGACTTTTACAACATCTCTGAGCCGGCTTCCACATGTGTGGCCTCTGTCTGTATTATTAGGTGTTAAAATATGTCCGTCTGTGTCGTGTGGTAGACTCGTGGTGGGTTCGTTTTTTAGTGCGTTGTTTTAATCATCAAATCTTCATTTAGTTGGACTTTGGGATTGCGGATTTTTGCATTGTTTGACAAATAATCATTTAAATACACTAGCAGACATATTTCATGTAGCTTTATTTGTTCCTGTTGGCGGTTGTTTGCCTGTTATTTGGTATCTTTCCGCTTTTTAAGCACCAGGTACAATGACGGTCAAAAAACCACAGAAGTGCAACATTTAACCCCAAAAAAATAAATAAAAACCAGCAGATCCTCATTACAAATCTGTTCAAGTTTATTTCAGTTTGGATGTGACAAGTGGCCAGCTGGTTTATTTTATGCTCAGTCATCACTGTTTGACAGCGTTGAAGTTCGTGGATTACACCGTTTTCTGTTTAATCATTCGATTTATTTCTGTTCTCTCTCTTGCTTCCTTGGAGAAAACACTCTGAAAACACTGGTTTGTCTCTCTTACTGGAATAAACCCTCGTATGACTCTCTGTATATGAATGAGCTTTTGCATTGATGCAGTAATTGTGCACATATGCGTGTCAGTGTGTGAGTGTGAGTCACTGCTCTGGCCAGAGGCCTCTCACTGGTGTATTAGTAAATGACATCATGTGAGGGAGCTCATGTAGGGTGCGAGATGGAACTCTGCTCGCTCTCTTTCTCTCTCTTAGCATTGGGGAGTAACTAAAGTAAATGAGTAGTGACTTCACAGCTAACAATTGGAAGTTGCAAGATTGTTTCCCGAACGTTTCCATTAAGCAACGAAAACGTTAAAAATGTTATTTTGAAAGTTCTAGGAACGTTCAAAACGTCCAGTTTTTCGGATGTTGTATTAACGTTATTGCTTGATTATGAAAACAAATGTTGTAACTTTATAATGTTTCACTAACAACTTAAGAATAATGTTTTTGTTATATATGATATATAATGTTAAAAAACTGCTACTAACATTACTGGATGAACAGTTTATGATAACTTCGAGAGCGTTCCCGTTTAGCTGGTGAGTTCACCCAAAATAAATATTCTGTAATCATTTACTTGCCCTTGTGTTATTCCTAACCTGTTTAACTATGCAAACCGAAGATGACAGAAAATGAATTTTCGAAGAACATCTTGGTCACTCTTTTTATTTAAAGTGAATGACGATGGAGACGACACAAAGCACAATAAACTGGCTTACTTTAAATACCGAGACATCTGACATCAAAGCTTTTTGTGAAGAACAGACTAAACTTTAAGACATTTTTCAATGGAAATCTAAATTAACCAAGTTTTGTTAAGATTAGACTTTAGTAGTGTACAGTAGATATTTCAGTTTGTTTAAAATGAACATTCCTAGAATGTTCTCTGGCTGGTATCTGCAAAACATTTAGAACAAGAACAGCTTTTTTCTAACATTTCAGCAGGAGGGTCTCTAGATAATGTTCCAGATTTTGTTGCTGGAAGTTTCTCGTGAACCAGCTGAAGTTCTGTCACACCTGTGAACTGCCAGGTGTTTATTTTCTCATCCTACTTTCTCTGTCTGTCATCACTCTTCTGCAGGTGTTCATGAAGGAACACCAGCTGTAAATGTTTCCATGGAAGGAGATCTGCCCCTCCCAGAGCGACCCGTCATGATGTCAGGGGAAGCGGGGCCCCCAGGATCCAAACTTTCATTACACCCCCCTCAGGGGCCCAATGGGAGCATCACACCCCTTACAGGTTACGCAGGAGCGCCAGGTAAAAATGCATTCAGTGGATTTCACAGGAAACAGTTAAAATGAAGTTTTTTTTTTATTTAACACCATTTTTCTTGTCATTGTTGTTTGACAGGTTATCCAGTGTTTCCTGCTGGTGCGCTCAGTCCCGATTCAGTGTCTGGTATTTAACTCTTTACTAAAGCTGAACTCAGTGTTGGGAAGTAACTAACCATCGAAAGTAGGGCTGGGCGATATGGCCAAAAAAAATCCCCGATATTTTTACAAAAAATCCGATTTACGATTCAAATCGATTTTTTCCCCCCTACTTAACATCAATCTGCAGATGACAAAGAAATTGTTCAAAACAAGTTTTAACTTTGTTTTGAACCCCGGCTTCTCCACAGTATATATGGGCACCATATCCTTTGCGATACACATTGCGACAGCATTCGTGATCGCTTTCCACCGGGCCACGTTTTTATCATAGCGGATGCAGTTTGTGAATGTTTCTACAACTGTAGGTTGTTTTTTGACGGGTGTGCTTGTGCTGCCGCGATCTTTTTCATGTCGTAGGGCGCAACATTTCTCCCACTCGGCAGCATGTATCTGTTTGAGGTGCTGCAGTAAATTGGTCGTACTGCTATCTTTGCTAGCAACAGACTTCAAACACACTTTGCAATGGGGTGTTGTTTGTTGTTCGTCTCACACCGCAAAACCGAACCATTGCCAGATTACGGATGACTTTATTCGGAGTGAGCTCTTCCCTGCTCGCTGCCATATTGTTTGTGTATCTTTATTATGGCAAACGCGAGGGGGCGGAGGGCCGAGCCCATTCTACAGGAGCTCAGAGGGCTCAGAGCGTCTGCATATTACGTTAAAGAGAAAACCCATTTTCATTCAAGCAAATCGATGTAAACTACACATTCGAGTTAATTGATAAAATCGATTTATTAACCAAGCCCTAATCGAAAGGATATTAACTGAATTGGTTTAGTTACTAGGTAGTTTTTGTAGTGGTGTGTAGCGCAGCTAAATCATTATTGTGTATTTACCACATAAATATTTCTCTGATTAAAGGTTAAATTATATTTATTTAACCTTTTTTCCATATATTCTTTTAAACAAGATATTGAAGTAGTTTTTGAAAACTCATCCTCATGTATTTTTAAACCATTTAAAATGTTGTATTCTACTTAACACGTCACATGGTTTTGGGACAGTATCAGGGAATGTAAATGATGTCAGCATTTTCATAGCTGGCTAAACAATCTCTTTAAGTTATTAATGTAAGTTGCTTTTAAAAGTTAGTGTCTTTTAGTGTAGTTAACTACGTATTCAAAAGAGTAGCTTGTACTCTACCTAACACTGTCTTAAGATTATTCACAACATGATTTATGTGCATTTCTATCTGAATATTTACAATCTTTATTTCTGATTCACATTTACAGCACAGATTCCATTGAAGACGGTTCAAATGGCCGCAGGTACATTTAAAACGATGTATATTTCACAGCTCTGTATGTCAGTGGGTGACAGGGAAATGTGTGTATGACTGTCTGTGTGTGTTTCTCTGCAGCGGAGGCCAGATTGATGACACGCGTGTCGTTTACGGCTGGTCTGACTCTTCTGCCGTTCCCCGGTGAAATCGGCATTATCAGATTTAACAACATTCTGCTGAACGATGGAGGACATTACGACCCTCATACAGGTGCATTCAGACATGCAGTTTCACG
>JAZGTJ010015969.1:0-13007 GCA_036877575.1 Botia almorhae | reverse complement strand
CTCTGGTCCAGATCTTAAAATTTCAGGGAACATGCTGTATTTGGCACCTTCAGAAGTGGATCTGCTCAGGTCCTTCCTTAATTGTAACCATTTTATCATTTGTTTTATCAACTGCTATTACTATAGTACACTGCACACCTTGTCCTAGCAAGTCACTAAAATATACACTTACACAAGCGGACAAAACAGTCATTTGAATGTGTGTTGCTACATAACATGGCATCAGAATTACAAAAGGCTTTGCTGTAGAAGCCGGGGGCACACAACAGAAATGACAGAGCACTTCATCACACTTAGGGGAAATATGCATCATTTGATATCAGCTGCCACTTTCCTCTATGTGTAGAGAAATTAGTCTGGGAGACAACAGAGGACATGAAAGAATGAAGCCTTTCCAGAACTCTGCTTTCGAGGTCTCTATCCTTGATTCCCCTCACGCTCACTTTCTTTCTCTTTGATACTGTGTGATGGCAGATTACAGATGACAGCTGTAATATTCCCCAATTAATAGCCCTGTTCCAGCCTGAGGGCATTTTTAACTTATACAGCCCTGTCAATCTCTTGTGTCACACATCTTTCAGGATGGGAATCATAACAAATTTAATGATTTGGGTTCTGATTATGTTCACTTAACGATTCAATTAAAGATTCTTTAAGAGCTTTGAGGAAGCAACAAATAGTTGTTCATATAACTATATTATACCATATTCTATATTTATAACATAATATATAAAACAGAAATAGTACACAAAAACAATACTATTTTGGTAACCTTTAGATTTTCAAGCTACTTTAGTATTATCAAACTTACAAAGGATTTAGACTCAAAAAGGATTCAGACTTCCAGGGATGGGAATTGCAAAGAATTTAATGATTATGGTTCTGATTATAATTTCATTTAACAATTCCTGTACCTTAATGATTCCATTATAGATTCATTAGTATTTTGAGGAAACACTATATAATCGATCACATATTCTACATGAAAATATATTTTATATTTTGTTTATTTCATATATTTTCAAAGGAAAAATATTAATATTTTTAAAGTTATTTTTAAAGTTTAACCAACAACATTGTTTACAACATTAGTTGAATATTATCCAAATTATTCACTTCTGATTACAACTGATTCAGTAACTGAGTGAGCCATTTTAGATTTTGGGCCCACATAAACAAAACAATGTCAATGATCAAGAACCATTTAGGGAACCGAACATTATAAAAACATTCTCTCCTAGTTCTCTCCTTTTTTCAATCTAAATAACAACCTGGTCTCCATTCCCAACCCTAAGTTTATACATTGGTTTGTGTCTCTAGGCTGGCCATGTAACTCTCTGTACAGCCGGTCCCTGTTAACATGACTATATCACACACACTCTTCCTGCCTTGAAGGACCTCCAAATCGCCTCCCCAGCTCACTGATCCAGACACTTACCTTGTCACCCTTAGGCCCAGTGGATCCCTGAAAGACAAGGATAAGCACACACACACACACACACACACACAACAGCTCAGTTAGACAATGTTATTAAGTAGAAGTCTCCAGGGCCAAAGAGATGAGCGTGAATCAGGGAGTAGCAACGACAGGTGACGTAATAAAAGTAGACAATGTGTTGCTGTTAGGGATCCAGGCAGAGTCAAAGACGGCCTGAGTCTTCTCTGGATTCCCTCTTCAAGCACTCTGTGACAAAGCCCCAGGTAATTAACATCAGATGCAAAGACAACAGGCAATGCTGCCTTTGCTTTTTTAATGAGACAAGCTTTGGCAAGACAACAAGCTCTCGCTGCTGTCACTGAAGCTTATGGAAGTTCATTTGATGGCATCTCCAGATGCCAAAGAACTGTGATTAAGAACAGAAGATACGGTTGCACAAAGTTGTTAATGAAGGAGTTTGTGTGTTGCTGCAAAGAGAAAGTGGAACTAGGGAATAAGGAAGGGACTGCAGAGAAAACAAATAAATGATACAGAGGGAGAGAGAGATGCAAAGATATTTACTTACGGTTGGTCCATCCTGTCCTGGAATTCCAGGAGATCCAGGCACACCGTTCCTGCCCTGCACCATGAAAAACATACTGTAAATCACATACAATATCAAGAAACAAAAATATACTCTAATAATCTTTTTCACCCAGCGTGATCTCATTTGTTTTCATAGGTACTAGTATATAAAGTATACCTATGACTTTTGCTCATTGGGGTGGACACTGCAACATACATGCTATGCATGTACAATGTATGTACAAGGCTTTGCAATTCCTGTCTGAACATCGTAATGGTCGATTTTTTTAATGATTTTGAAAGTCAGACACAACTCATTACTGGGGGTGTCATTTAAAAGTGTATAATTAAGAAACTTTGCTTGATAAAGGCTTTTTAAAAGGTCATATTGACAGTATTTATAAACAAAATACAGATGGGATCATTTATAGTTTTTTTATGGCCGAAAGTTTAATTATCCTTAAAGGTCAATAAATATGAAATATATAACTGTTACATTTATAACTGTTGTTACATTTTTACATTGTGACGTTAGCTTGTTTTAGGCATTTACTAATTTGTGTGTGTGTGTGCTTTTGTAATGTCAAATGTGTTAACTATTTTACATAAACGTTACTTGTTTAATCTAATTTATTATCAAAAACAAAAATTAAAATCAATCTAAGAAATCCACATATGTATGTATCTAAAGATGCACATACATAAAAGGTTTTCTGTTTTAAACGCTGTCAAGAATATATAATATTGTATATTTGAATGTCTCTCCACACATATGTAAATGTGTGTGTGCTATAGCCACTCTAGTATCTATGAATACTAATGAGATCACATTATCTCATGGCCCCTCTGCTTACTGGAGGTCCGGCTGCTCCTATGGCTGCTGGCCCCTGTGGCCCTGGTGGTCCTATTTCTCCCTTTGAACCCTATCAATGTAAAAGATGATTTACAGAATTGAGGGAAGAACCAATGTCCATTTTCACCTAAAAATCACTATGTGGTTGTTTTGGAGACCTACCTTCTGTCCTGGTGGTCCCACCGGCCCGGGGGGTCCTTGTGGTCCTTCAGGACCCTATAGGACACATTTAGGCTGTTGTCACAACTAGAGTTTAACTCTACCTCCTCTCCTGTCTTAATACATTTGTTTTTCTGGGGTGTAAACTGTGGTATGTTTGTCATCTCATCAACATGAGTACCACCATGAGTATTAGTGGAAGCTGTTTACCACAAAAGCTATATAAAGATTTATTAAGCTGTTTGTTCTTTGGCTTCAGAACACAACTTCGCACAAATACATAAGCACTTGTGTTTGCCGTCTGTAAATGCAAGCAATTTATTCTGAGAAACACGGTTTTGTAGAAGTGTGATTGGAATTATTTGTCATCAACGTTTCTTACTGACCTCCACAGCTAAGACAGATGGCATTAATATCAGTTGTGAATCATACCAGAGTTTACATGACCTGTAACCCAGACTTCCAAACTTGAAACTATTTATTGAAACTATTTTTCCAAATTTTAAAGTATTATCACAACAACCAAACACACCCTTAGAGCAAAACTGTGATTTCACCTTTACTCCACATTTGCTAAAACTACATACAAATCGCAAACAATTAAACTGTCAGCAAATAATAAAACAGCAGCCATAATTTGCATTGAACAAATAATTTGTTCTGTAAAGTTTTAACAATGTAAAATATACATGTTGTTTAATAAACAGAGCTGTTTTTATTATCATAACTGAATAGATGAATAGATGAATCAGATCACCCTTCTGGAGATATTTATGCAAAATTACAGTTAATTCAAAGCTTTCACAAACTGTTCCTTCAGCTTCAAATCTGCATAACTAAATTCTTCAACATGAAAAGACAAGAAGAGAGTTTTTGTGCACTTACAGCAGCTCCAGAAAAACCTCTAGGTCCCTGCTTACCCTGGGTGAGAACAACAAAAAATTACAAAGGACTTGTGCAATAAAAAAAACACTCAAATACAGCTGAGGCCTGCACTTTTCTTTCAAATTAGCACCAAAGAAATGAGTTTGAATCTCTAATTTAAACTAAAATGGTTTTGACTGATTAGCGTAGCATCATTCACCTGTGGTCCAGGAAGGCCAATGCCTGCAGGTCCAGCATCACCCTAATGAAAAAACATTGTGACAAGCCTGAATTACAATAGCCCCAGTTACCAATATCGCTCCTAGCACACAAACACTATGCACATCAGCAGGGCTTATAACTTTACCTGGCTTCCTTTGAGTCCTGGAGGTCCCTGGATACCTGGTGGTCCGGGTTTACCCTACAGAATGCAGACAAACCAGAATGAGTTCCAGATTGAGAAGTACATTTGGCAACAGTTACTGTGTATTAACCATCAAACATGCTGAGTGCTGAGAAAAGTCAAACTCATTTAAATATGTTGTGGGTGGTTGTTAGGGTGTTGCTATGCAGATACTAAGGTATTGGGAGTGTTTTTAGGATGTTTAGCTATGCCATTGCTGGGGAGTTCAGGTTGATTGCTTACTAGCCTGCTTTACCTGCTTTATCATCCAGCTGAAGAAAAGTCTGATTACCTAATAGCACATCACCCCTCAACAAACCATCGCTACGTGATTTAAAATACACTGAAAGAGATTTTTAAACAAAACGTCTTACCTGTTTACCATCTCTACCCTGCCCTTGCAAACCTGGCTCTCCTCTCTCTCCCTTGGGTCCTGGTAGGCCAGCCACATTGCCATGTCCTTCAGGGAATGATGGACAGCTGTCACACGCATCTCCCTGGTGACAGACACACAAAGTTGCATTAACACACAGAGTTGCATTAACAGGAGGGAAGGCTCAGGTTTTAAATCACAAGGGAGCTGAAATCCAGTTCAGACAGATGTTTCAGAGTGCTTATCTGGAAAGATATTTTTGTCTGTGCATATGATCCTTTTTTTCTGAAGTTGTAATCCATTACATCAACATGATGAACTATTATTTTAATATCCTCTGATGGAGTGTAATTCACCACAATGTAATTAATATGCAACCACATGATCGACGATATGCAACACTGACCTTTTCTCCTTTTACTCCATCAAGGCCGTTCCTCCCTGAATCTCCTTGAAGTCCTGGTGCTCCAGGTGTCCCAGCAACACCTGGGTCTCCTTGTATCCCCTGATCACCCTAAGCACAGCAACATGTCATACAGTGCCTAAAAATCCAGTGCAGACCTTATTTTTCTTGAATTTAAGGAATAAACCTACTTTCTCTCCTTTAAGCCCTGGTACACCTGGTGAACCCTGTTGAGATACCGTATTAAAAGCAAGGTGAGTTTTTGGCTGCTCAAATTCAAAACTGCACCTCATACACACTGAGACCAAGCATCAACACACCACCTGCAGAATACATTACCATAATGGTGTCAGGCTTACCTGTTTGCCCTCAACGCCTTCTCCAGGTGGCCCTGGGGATCCTGGAGGGCCACGTTCCCCCGTGAGCTTTATCGTAGGTGGGCCACCTCCCACCTCAGATGCAGTGGTTTGACACACACCACACGAGTCCCCCTTAGGTACAGAGCACATTTAGTATTTGTCCTATGTAACTGTGAAAACTCAGAAAGCATTCACTCACCTTTTCACCCTTTGTACCAGCTACTCCTATACCCGGTTGACCAGTATCACCCTATAAAAATTATATACAGCGTATTCATTATATATAAATATTTAATGTATATGCAGTATTTCTGTTCACTTAAAATTGTAAATTCTCTGCCAGCCCAGATCAAGTTACCTTAAATGATCCCCACATTTGTGTGGGAATCAGGATGTTTTTACTAAGCGATACTAAGATTAGCTGTGTAAGTAGATTTTCTGCAGTTTCTCCAGCTGAATAAGATTTCAACACCACCTACAGCAAAATCTCATTACACATCAAATATGTTCTGATAGGCTGTGACTGAGACAGCAGGTTCATCGATGGTGTGAACAGACAAATTGCTTGTCGCTAAAACTTGTCCTATCGTAGTTGATTGGATGTGGCATTAATCTCCCACTGTGGGATATTTGTGTCTCTGATGAGGTTTTAATTAAGATAAGCAGGATGCTGCCTAATTTTATACTTTTACAATTAATGCAGGGTAACAAACTCTTAATCTTAATCAGTATAATCACCTTGGCTCCTTTATTTCCGTCTTTACCACTCGGTCCTCTCGGTCCAGGTTTACCCTAAAAATCAACAAACTCAAGTTACAATACAGAAATGATTGTCAAAGACTAACACTGTAAAAAAATGCTTACTCACAGTTTTTCCCTCACTTCCTTTACTGCCAGCACTACCCTATAACCAAACAGAGTGTCAACATGAGACCATCACCTTCAGAATGGTGGATGTGCTTGCATAACAAAACTTCCTAATATTATTTGATAATGTACTAGCAGGTCTGCCGTGCTAAGAATTGTTTACAACATTTTTCTTCAAGTATCAACAGAGAACACATAGTTTGCTGCACATCTGCGCCAGAGTGTATTTGGTTTTGATACGGTGTATGAATCTCATTGAATTCAAGTTCGCACAGTAACCACAGGTGCAGTTCAGCACCTGAACCATGACCATAACTGACAACCAGTGAAATGCTGTGACAAACAAATGCTTATGTTGTTCTAGTGTAAATGAATGCCAATGAATTGACATTTTATTAAAAAAAATCTCATTTATAAAATTTTTTTAAAGTTGTTGAGTGTCAACAACCATGGACAACCAACTGCCTATTAAATAAATAGCCATGCAGAATCAGAGGGTTTCTAGAAAACTCTGTACCTTTTCACCTTTCAGTCCACTGAGGCCGCTTGGTCCAGGCTCTCCCTGTACATGTGTGCATGAATATCAGGTAGTAAAAAAATGGAGAGAAACAAATAGGGGAAAACAAAAACAAGAGAAAAGAGAGAAAGCGATATCACTGCATATTCTCTTGTTTTACAGACATGAAATGAAAGCTAACCTTGGCTGATTAATTCCCCAATCTGTCGTTACAATCATTTTTTAAAAGCGCTTGTGCCTGAGGCTTATTTCTGACGCAGGTGCGTGGAGTTACACAGATCAGGGCTGTCTGGGATTATGCATGAGCCAATATATGCATCCCTGCATGCTCCTTTGCGACCACTGAAGTGGAAATCAGAAACTGTTTGCATTGCATTTTACTGCATTTCTGGACGTGTGGGAGGAAGTGATGTGGATATTTCAAAAATGAGGATTTACATGACTTATGCACTTGGCAGACGCTTTTATTCAAAGCAACTTCAAGCGACACATTTTATTAGTGTATGCGTGCGTTGCCTAGGATTCAAATGACTTCGGCATAGCTAGCAACATAGTCTACCAGTTAATCTACAAGAACCCCAGTTCCTCTCTTTCACAATCACCTGCTCTCCTTTCTTTCCAATGCCTGGATCTCCTTTCTCTCCCTTCTGAGCTCTGTTCAGAATGCCTGCAAGATTGTTTTCAAAGGTAGGGCAGCCAGAGCAAGGTTCACCCTGTGAGACAAAGGACCATTGCAACACTTAGAGAAGTTCCAATTTAAAATTAAGTTACAATGCCTCAACAGACAGTGGTGAGACTTTTCATCTTGTTCACCAACAAAACTACAGACTCACCTTTTCTCCTTTGGCCCCATTTGTTCCTGGCACCCCCTGTGAGAGAACCACAGACAAGAGAGACAAGCCTGTAAGACTATACATACACTGTGTGACACATTTAGCAATTCAACACTTGATGTAAGCATGCGTTTAGTCTGGAATACATACTAAAATGTGCTCTCGTTTTCACAATTTACACATAAACTCAGTTTTGTGTGTGTGTGTGTGTGGAGGGGGGGTCATTTTGTGTAAGGTAAAAAAAGGTAAAAAAATTCACAGAAATACATTAAAAAATAGTCTAGATTTAAAAATAGTCTAGGGTCAAATAAATCAACTGATGATCATTTGTTAGTGCATAGTCTAAAACAAAAGCAACTACTTCCAATTAAAACAGCTTAAATACATTTTGAGTTATAAAAAAATCTAACTGATTTTTGCTTGAACTTCTGAAATAGAATGTAAACATGCTGTTACTCCTTCCTTATTGAAACAAAGCTACAAAAAAGCCTCAACCACAAAATGTTGATTTTGTTGCAATGCAAAGATGAGAACATTACAACATTTACACATCAGCAACACCTACGTAGCATTTAGCAACTTGGCACACTCAGTAACTGTAATAACAAGCAAGTAGGCTATACACCATCACTCCATTGCGTTGTTACTTTTTACATGTAAAGAGGGTATTTACTTAAAGGTGCGGTAACACTAAAGGTAAAGGTAAAGTAGCACACAAAACGACCCAATAAATTCTAAGGGTACAGAGATGTGTGCTCAGAGGTGCTTGCCCATCCCAAAAGAGCCACAGACTTTATGATACTCTGGTTCCTTGATACAATCCTTCAATGTAAGCTTAGGGGATTTTTTAAAATTAATTTAATTGATAAAATTTTTAAACACCACATATGAAAACTACTAACAGTACTGCTTTAGCAAACGCCACAAAATTAGCTAGCAGCTACAGTAAAACATTATGATAACATTATTATAACATGTGTCCTATAATCAGCAGATGTTATGAGTCTTAATGCAGTAGGATGCAGTAAACACACACCTTGTCTCCTGGTTTGCCATACAGTCCTGGGGGACCCTATAAAAGCAACAGACGATGTCAGCATCAGTCTCCCTAATCATGCCACTAATGTCATCTCAGCTAACCACTGGCCCACTGCAAATGTCCCGCATTTACACCATCACATTCTCCTGCCCACGCGCTCCGTCCCTTAACTCGATATGAGGAACAGATTGTGATAGTATTGGAAATCTTTACGGAGAGATATGCGAACAAGCACATTACGGCGCGCCTTTGTGACGCGTCTTAGCATGAATTGATCTCACTCTGAGGAACAGACAGAAGAACTTTTAATGGCCTAAAAAGATAGAAACCTTTAGTCTGTGAGAAAAACTGAATCTGACACTACCAACAGAGGGAAATGACCTATGATTTAAGGTAAAGAAGCTGGGAGAAATTCATTGGCGAGCAAAGAAGCTTGTGATCTCTGAAGGTATAATGAAGTGTGATAGAATATGTTGTCTGTGAAAGGTGGTGGACTGGGGACATTTGTTGTATTGAATTGCTCATTCGATACAACAACAGTAGGTGGAGAAGAGCTTGTGGATTGCTGACTTACTTCATGAAGCTTGGCATAAATATGGCACATCCACTGAGGTGAACAGTGTCATCCGCAGGTTCTTTCACAATGATAAAATGTGTCCAAAAACAGTGAAATGAAATTTGAGTATTGGGTGTTAAAAGTAGTTCCGGGATGTTACACGAAGACTTCCTTCAGACAGGCAGCAAAATTCAATATTTTAAGACTTAAATCCATTTAGTTGTTTGTAGTCCGAGCATAAAAAACGCAATCTAGCTTGCTTTGAAATATGTATGTCACATCTTACACAATGTGAAGTATTGTCCAGTTATGTGTTTGCTTACTGCTCCCCTAAATAATGAGCACTGTGGCATGCACTATGAAGGGAAGAGTGAATAAGTGACCCAGTGTGAGCAATTTCAGTCACAGCATATACACAAATGCATAAAATAATGTAATGCCTTCAATGACATCAACTCACAGGTGGACCATGTTCTCCTTTCCCTGGAACCCCTGGTTCTCCTTTAGGCCCCGGCTTGCCCTGAAGCGCCACAGTGTTTCCAGAGTTTGCAGAAACCACTGGGCACACTTCACATGGGTCTCCCTGTGAAAAAATAAAAAATGCATTAAAATACAGTAATTAAAGCAGAAACAGGCAACAATATACATGTTATACACACTGTGACTCACATTCACCAAACATTCGATCATTTTTTAAATTCAGAGCTTTATCTTACCTTCTCGCCTTTAGGTCCCCAGGGACCTCTTGGACCCTGACAGCAAAACAAAATAGGTTATTGAGTATGCATGAAGATTAGCACCGCAAAAGCTCATTGAGTTGCAAATGCAAATTATGCGCTGATAGCTGCAGTGGTAATAAAGCTAATTATAGTGTTGATGATAGTAAACACATTTTGTTCCTTATAGTGATAGAACAATCAGGATAGCGTTAAAAATTTAGGATAATCAGGTTCCTCTGTCTTATTAGTTCAGCACATGCCTATCATTTTACATTGACATTTCTCTATAGGTCAGATGAGCATAGATGCACTCACAGGTTCTCCAGGATTTCCATCTTTACCCGGTATTCCAGAATCCCCCTAGACATGCAGAAGATTATATTATAGTAATTATAATACACCACATCAAAAGAGACAACAAAACAGCTAATGGTACAGGTTTAATCATCAGGCTAAGCAGTTCTGAGAACAGTGAGCAACCAGTAACACTTCCATTAGAACAATGTGGCGCGTTTTAGTGGGGGGGCAACTCACAACTGGTTACCTGTTGGTTGCTATGGTAACTTGGCTGTTTTTTTTACAGCAGAACTGATACAAAATGCAAGTGTTGACAAACTCACTTTGTCCCCGTTGGATCCAGTAGGTCCTTCGGGGCCCTGTGAAAAGAACACGCGTTTACAAGGTGAAAATAAACAGAGGCTAAACACTGGTTCTGTATTCAGAACATAGGCAAACTGCATTCTGTCTACTACACAGAAGTATTTTACATGTGAAGTATTTTTATGCTACAGCAATGTAACATGATTTCACAAAATTTGCATATAAACATTTTTAATTAAACAAACAACAGCAGGTAATTGAGCAACTGTACTTTCTGGCACTGACAGAACCAAAAAAATGAAAAAAAGTACATATTTGATCGTAACACAAAACCACTTTTGTATATTCACATAATATTTGCATCAACAGCTGCTGTTATCCCTTATGTTTGACATTAGAGGGTAAATTAACACTATTTTTAAGGTTGCTTCTCTAATAAACTTGAAGGCAGTACACTAGAGAATATATTCAAAATGTAATACCATTACAAGGTCTTAAAAAATCAATATAAAGCTTTAAAACTGTCTGGAAAGACTGTTAATGATAACCAACTAGTTCTTACAGGTGGACCTGGTTGGCCAACCCCTGGTAGTCCAGGAGGCCCTGGTGGGCCTGGTTCTCCTGCAAGTCCCTCTGGTCCCACTGAACCAGGAACACCCTGTCAAATCAACATCAGAAAATACATCACAACCAATTATTATAATGAGTTAATTTACAACTAAACTATCAATAAAACTAAACAGAATGTTCACGTTTTTATGTATCTGATGTTACTGTGCAATCAAGCCATATATTTTATCAGTATGTGTGTTCCATGGGATTCGAACCCATGACCTTTGCACTGTTAAAGCAACTGAGGAACAGTAACTTCTTAAAAACTGTCAAATAAATCCCCAATGAAGCGGAAGAGGATCAGTTAGCCTTACCTTTTGTCCTTTAGGGCCCACCACACAAATAGGATTAGCTCGACCCTGTAACAGCCAAAGCCAATACAGGATCATTAGCTTGAGTTCATTCGAAGGCTCCTGGCATCAAAGTATCACATATATAAACCATAAACCTGCAGCAAGAATTAAGCCAGTTCAGTTCGCCAGTGACTTGAGGCTTAGATACACAAACGGTTTAAAGCAAATTCCAGATATGCATTTTCCAGCAGAAGCATATTCTTCATCCCCTTAGCATGGTTTGAATGGAGAATAGAAAAGATTAAGCTTAATGTGATCCGACTATCCATTTAAAAGAATCAATGAGGCTGCATTGATTTGAGAGTCTTTGTTGGCTTATGTAATCTATGTAGCATTAAGAAGACTTAACACCTAAAAAGATATCTAATGAAAAGAAAAAGCTGCAGTGACTTCTGGGAAAGATTTTAATGCATTATGCTTTTCAATGGCTTTCATGGCAGAGCGTTGTGAATATATGGAGCCACTTTGAAACAACAGAACAAAAATCAAGACACTTGCATGCACTTAAAAATAAATGTGCAAAGGGACATTTTGTGCTTGTAATAGATTATACAAGCTTTCACATTTGTATAATCACACCATTGCAGCCAGAAAAAAAAAGATATATTAAAGTGTTTTTGAAAACACCTCTAAAAGAGACCTAGAGCCATATGCATATATGACATAAATGAAGTAGGGCATAAATATGAACATGTATGCCATACACAGTAAATGCACCTCACTTACATCCTTGCCTGGATTTCCAGCCAGACCTGGGGCTCCAACTTCTCCTTTCTGACCTTTGTCCCCCTATAGACAGAAAGCAAATTAAACAGAAGAAGGAATAAGCAGGAATTTGTAATGCACTCATACAATCATACCAAACGGTGCTACATTTTATTTACCTTCACTCCTATAGCTTCTCCCCAATTGACAGTCAGACCCTGCCAGGAGAAGAATGGGTGAATCAATAGCCAGAAACAGTATCAAGATCCCCCCTGCTTTAGTGAAGCCAGTTGAACAAAAATTCGATTGCTGAAGTTTCTCAGACAGGGATAGCACACACACTTACCGATTCGCCCTTCTCTCCCTTCTCCCCCTTAGAACCCTCTAAGCACTGAAACATACACATAAATCACCCAAGTTACTAAATTATATTCAGCGGTGTCCAAAAGTCTGACACCTAAACTGAAAATCTAAGAATCCTGTAAATAAACAGCTTTAGGATTTAAAAACTTCCCCAACAGAATCTACAGATTCAATAGGAAATGTCAATACAGGAAAACAGTCCTTTTCTAATGAGTTCTTTGAGTTTTAAGGTTGCCAATAGATTTATGCCACAGCCACAAGTACTGCTAACAGGTGCCTGCCAACTGTCCAGCTAACGAGGAACATTTTCAGAACGTTGGCTAATGTTCTCTACAAGTTCTCTCTACAAGTTAACTTTCTTGCCGTTTCTTTCACATTATATATCATATATCAAAAGCACTGTTCTTAATTAGTTAGTGGCACATTT
>JAZGTJ010015966.1:0-13008 GCA_036877575.1 Botia almorhae | reverse complement strand
CTTGGAATGGTTTAATATATTTCTATCGTATTTCTCGCAAAGCATAAGATATTTGGTGCATATTTTATTTTTTCTATTGGATTGCTTTCCAAATTACAGAGATGACGGTAGACAAAGAAAAGTTTAGCTTTTAACAAGTTTAGCAGCTTTAATATCAAACAATGTACATTTATATTCTAGATTTCATGTATATAGTATGTGATAAAATACTCTTTGCAATGACTGCTCTCATATTGACTAATCAGCTAAGAAACTGTAAGATATTTACAAGCTAAGCCATTAAAACTCAGATACAGATGTATGAGACATGTTAAACAGAAAAAATGAGACACTCAAGCTTCAACGCAGTTGAATGTACCTATTAAAAGATCTTTATTTGAGTTTGTAACAGTTCATCTGCACCTGTCCACCATTCTTAAACTCAAAGCTGTTACACGAGTAAACAGAAAGTAATTCACTCATGCCCTCCATTAAGCACAGTCAAACAAGTTATGCTACATTACAGCTCTACCTGAACTGACAAAGTCATTCATTGTCAATTAGCAGAAGCATTTTATCCACAGTGCACAAACTGACCTCCTCATAAAGCAACCTGAGGTTCAACAGCCTGCCCAAAAACAGTGGCAATAAGAGAACTCTCATTGTATTTTTCTGTCAACTAATTAAATATTAGTACACATGTAACACCACAAGATAAAAAACTGTCTTTACAGCATTTTTCACTACATTGTCTCTCTAGTCAGGAGAGTGCTGTGATCTTAGCATGACTACTGCATGCAGTCATGGCCTAATGAAGTCACCATAGTGCGACAGTTTGAAACATGTTCCATGCCACAGGTTCAGCATGTCAGATGCTATTTAGATTTAGGTTACATAAGGGTTACTTGGGGTCAATGTTGCTTGTTTGTTCAGTCTTGCAATGCAGCATATGTTAAATCTGAGGATGTGGTAAGCAAGGTAGGTGACTAGTTTGGTAAACCAAAAAGGTGCTTTGTTGAATGACCCATCACAGATCTTGTTCTATACATTTTAAACATTTATTTGAACAATTCCAAAATCATTCCAGTTAAAATTTGTGAGTTAAACAATTTTATGATACTGTAGATCAAACAATATCCCACTGAATTTGTGCCAGACAGGCAGTGCCATTTGATACGCTACAATGCGCAAAAGCAGGAGTTTTTGCAAGAAAGCTGAGCAAGAGTTGCTACTTACATCTACTTACAAAGATATACAATATGTTAAGTGATGCTCCAGGCCCATCAATAGACTATGTACCTGAATAAAGTTTTAAGCCTAGGCATGGCTAATCGGGACAATGTGTCAAACAGATACAGCTGAAACGACATCATGTATTGTGTGTTGTTATGTGTAAACTATTAAAAAATAGACTTATTGCAGTGTTCAAATGAGGTTATTTTTTCTGATTTTTAAATGATACAGAGGTCAGCCTTTCCAAGTGGTTTGAGAAAGTGCCATTTGAATAGATGAGGCTGGCGTGTCTAAACGTCATTAGTGCCAAACTGTTCAGACCCATACGGGTTGTGCAGTGGACCAGCTGGCGCTGGTTCAGACTGAGAATACAGAGTGTGAGTGTGTCTGGCTGGTAGTTCAGCACTGTGTGTGGGTGTGTGTGTCAGTAGTCCTGGTCGAGGTTGTGCAGTAGTGAGTTGTTGCCCCTCAGCTCCTCTCTTCTCCCTTTCTCCTTAAAAAAGAAATAGAGACAGAAGAGAAGAGATTCAAACTGAGGAGTCACTCGGAGCTCAAGGTTTATTCTGCTCAGAAAACCCTAGAGATCAGTAAATAACTACCATATTTCATTCAGATTCTCTATGCTGACCAGAGGATTATTTTCCCTAAACCTTGGTATGACTGTATACAGTGTACAAACAATGTGAGTGTGGATGGAAGGTCAATAGCAAAAACAACATGCCAGTCTCATCAATTTCTATCGATTTCCATGAATCATCAGAGTGGAATGTTGAAGCAGGTTCTCTTGGAACTGTGTTAATGGACTCATGCTTCTAATTAAAGTACTAGAAACACTGATTTAAAGCTGATGTGGGCAAATGCATCTGTTAAATGAATACATGTGAGGGAGTGTCAGGGATTATGTGTGTGTCTGTTCATCTGTTGAGTCTCACCTGTTGGTACTGTCTGATTGCTTCTTTTTCCTGCTGAATGCGTCGTAGCTCCAAAGCATCTGGTCTGTAGTTGCCAGGGACAGTGTAGCTTTCCGGTCGGTCTGCGCTGCACATTTCACAGCCTGGTCGTGTTGGTTTATTTATGTATGTACAGGTCGGGCAGGCCCATCCCAACTACATGCATACAACACACATAGTAAAATAAGCACTTTAATCTAATCAATAACCACACACACACAGTACAATTCTGTTTGCATACTTGTTGCTTTCTTCTGGTATTTGTTTTATTTGTGAACACAATTGTATTTAAATGGATGTTTGACCTTGATCTTTGAGAATACAGATTCTCTCTGTGTATGTCTTTATACATACCTGCGTATTTGTTCTGTTGGGAATCATTGCTTCATTTAACTGTGGCATCTCAAGGTTGATCAGGTCACGGATTTCACCCAAACCCAACCTCTCTGCCCCACCAGCACTGTTGCCTGAAAGGTCAAGAGGTCAAATCAAGGCACATTCGACGTACAGCCGCAACAAGCAGGTATGAACTAAAATAACTATATGTGTTTAATATAAGAATTTATACACTGGAGAGATTATACTCGACTGATTGGTCATGTTAATGCATAGAGATATAATCCGCTCTGTATGAGTAACTATGCATACACACTCGGAGTATTATGGCTGTTATGTAGTCTTGTGGGCAGGGTGCTGTATGGTCTCGATGCTGCATTCAGAGCTGCCGACCCATTGGTAACTGCTTCCTGGTGGGGCTGATTAGATGTTGGCATCAAGGCAGGCTTGAGTAAAGCACTTTCTTGATCTTGTTGGTACAGTCCTTGACTGAGACGAGCCTGACGTGCAGAAATCAGATAAAGGAACGCAGTGTCGCCATCTCGCTGAACTCCGTAAGATGCCAGAGAGCGATGATCAGAGCACAAGGACTGACCGATGACCCAGCGCTGCACACGCGGATGGAAACCATAGTCTGTGAAGACCTATGAAAGAAAGCTTATGTGTTATTAATGAGAGGTATACATAGAGGGTCTTTTAGTAATACACTGTATTTTACTTTAAGTTAATAGTGACCGTAAAGTGGCAAGTAATGCAGTTTTCAGCAACAATATGAGCACGTTAAAGTGAGACCTACTTGCTGTTTGAGAGCACCAACGGTGGAGTGTAGGAAGACTTTTACTGTGACACAACAGGAAGAGGAAGCATCCTCTACCACCACAGCCAGGCTGTGCAACAGATCAATACATTAGCTCAGATTAGATTAAATAGAATAGATCAGAGTCTTGTCAACATGAGCCCTACAAGCATATTTGTGTGCATGTAGCACACACGTTTGACTAGCTGAAGTTAATGCTTGGTTAACATTATTTGATTTGATTATAAAACACATCATCTCAGACTGCTGTCAGTAAATCAAAGACAATCTGGTTTGTAAGCATATGTACATGAAAGTGGGTCAGTGTGCGTAAACATGTATTTACCTAACTTGTAAGTCTGTGTAATTTTGTTTAGAGGGTTTAATGCACAGGGCAGCTCTCTTTTTAGCCAAGGACGATGCACAAACAGACGCCGCCTGGACATCACCTGCCTCTATAGCACTAACCAGCTCGGCACATATCTCCTCTGGAGAGGAAAGAGAGCAGAGAAAATAAATGAGGACAAGAATGAGAATGTGAAAGTGGGAATAGTGGGAAATGGGAATTGGAGGGCAAGTGGGTGTAACAGAGATGTTTGCGTCCACACAAGAAACAATTGATACTTTGTATTTTGTTTGGCAGCAGAGTTGGGCAGTACGTGAGCAGAAAAATAAAACAAGATCACAACTGCTACCTGTATGTTGCAGGGGTCTAGTGCTCTGTGAATCCAGAGGCTGAGCAGGCAGCGGTCCATCCTCAGTGGGACAACTAATCGCCACTGAAAAAATAAAAGACAAAGTGGTTTTAATAGGAACCAAACAATGAAGGTTTGGAGGAATAATGCAAAATCACTGTATAAAGCTAGAAGGAAACAGAAGATTGTGTATATACAATAGGGAATGAACAAAAGCAAAGAAAAATACTGGTGTAAACTTATGGAAGAAAGCAGAAGGTGGGCAAACCTCTGTGGGCCTCACGGAGTGATGACATCACCACAGTGGCCCACTCCTGGGCTTCTTGTACACAGCGGAAGCTGAATATAATTTTATCATGTGGGGGTGTAGCCAAACTCAGTTCGTGGCACTGTGGTGACTTGACTTCATAGCGAACCGTCTTAAGGTCAAACTCAGCAATGGACTAAATGAACATAAATAGGAAACAAAAAAAACAAAATGTAGTTTCACTAACTAGAACAAATGTTAATTATTTCACTACTAAATCAACTGCATGAAATATAAAAATCTCTCATAAGCAAATTAATAATTTTAAATCTAAAGAGTGGTGTGTGTGTGTGTGGGAAACCTCTTCCTGTTTTTACAGAAAGTAAATAGGTATTTGAGGAACACACACATACACACACGTGGGACTATAAAAGATCCACACACCTTTAAAGCTAAATCAAAACATTTGGCATTTAAGTATCTGGTTGATACTGAGAAGTAAAAACTTAAAGATGTTTTTTTTATTTAGATGTTTTAAAGATGTTTTTACTAATGTCATTAATGTTTTTTACTACTGTTTAAGCACTTAGGACCATCATCTAGATTCTAAACAACGACAAATTAAAGTGTCAACGCTAATGTCAACAATGAACCCAAGTGTTTTAATTCTCAAATACAAACAGAGACAGACAAAAAGAGTTCTTATATTTAACGAGACTGACAACCCTTAACAAAGTGCCTGAAATTGGGGGTGGAGGTTTTTAAAAACAAAATATCCAAAACAACACGTGATTCACTAGTGTGAACCCGACAACAGTGACATAATAATGCGAACAGAGTTAAAAGCACCCGAAAATGAGTCTCTAGAGAAACTGGACATTCCACTCACCACACTGCGTCCAGCAGCTGCTCCGCTGATGTCCCGCAACGCGAGGCGGAATTCCCCTGCCTTTCCTGGGTCCATGCTCAGCTGAAGACGAAGAGATTCGTCCCCGGCGCCCGGAAGACAAAGCGGTCGTATACCTGAGTGACATACCGCCACCTTCACCGACATCAAAACTGTGTTGCAGCCCGAGTGCGAGGCCTCATGGCCGAGATGAGACGATGATGGCTGGGCCGACGGAGGTGTGTGAGTCCACCCGCCTGAGCTCAGCGACATGCCGCGACTGAATACTTCAGGCGGGGATATAGCACTTTTGACACCCCACGAGCAACTGGATTGTGTGCTCAGATATAAGGTTTGAAGCTATCGTATAACTCCCTGGTGCGGACAGTTACGGACAGTGGCGGCCTTGTCATCGTTGTTTTAGTTTCATAACGAGAACAGCTCAGCGTCAGAGCAGACCAGGAAGAAACAGCAGAAACAGAAACACACGACTACAAGAAACGTTACGCCTCCTACTGCAAAGAACCCTGTAACACATACTGCTTCTCCTCTAGGGGATATCCCAATTTTCACAATCATGCATGTCAAGGCATAATATTGTAATAGCGTTATGTTTTTAAAAACACACAGCTGTTCTGTTTACCCATCTGTGAGTTTAAAAATACGAGTAACTTGGATAAATATAACAATATTTGAAACAATGCTGAAATATTTGCAGTTTTTACCGTACCCTACTATTGAGGAGCATTCTTAAAAAATCATAATGATAAGATCTTAACAACTGAAATGCTTCTGAATTTAGATTCTAATGTGTCCAATGTGTTATAATTGTCTGATTAATAATTTTAGGATGTATTATCACGTACCAAATCATAATCGACAATACAGATGATGGACCTGTGCAATATCTGAGGTTTTACGGCTTAGCTTTTTGATAACTAGAGAAAATGTTAAATGCTAAAAATGTTATAAATTTTCGTTTATTACTCAGGCAATTTGCCCATCAATTTGGAGATACGTCCTCTCAATATTGTTTAAAAACGTCGTAAAAACATCTACAAGTACACAAAATAATGATAGGTAAAAACAAAATGGCATTTATCAACGCACGTAAATTCGCTCCACAAAACATAAACAACAATATTCAGAAGATTAATAACAAGGCCAATCGCTCTTTGGACGTGGTTTACGTGACGTTACCTTTCGCCAATGAAATAAAGGGTACATGTAACTGACAGGCTTAACGGCCAATAGAGGCATTCAGATTATTTTATGGGTGTGGTCATTGGCAACGGAAATATACTGCCATAGACTGCTAGGAGGCGTGGTCTTGTTTTCTCAAATAGAGACTCGTTCGATGTTTCCGAGATCTTACGGACTTAGATTAGAAATAGGAATAATTTTCGTTAACGTCGTATCAAGAGGCTGGTCTCAAGTGGTCATTTAGCTATCGGGTGATCAACTTGTATATTTAAAGCGACGCTGTTCTTGTTTAGTAGATACATTTGTTCTATTTCAAATAAGGGGATGCTGCAGTCGGTGTCTTGGAGCTCGACACAATCGCAGAATTTTATGTTGCGTTTATTACAAGTAAACAGCTTCACGATAAGAGAAAACGCCTGCAGAATATGTCAGTCTCGACCGAATCATTTTCAAAGATACAGAATTTAAGTTATACATCATATATCAGTATCCCGTACCGTGTATAGGCGCCTGAGAATTTCAGTTTGTATTGTGTTTTGAGTTGCACAAATCCGTGGAACTGGTCCGTCTCTAAAACGATTCTGCTCATCTCTTCTCAGTTCATCTTCATTAATCGGTAAGTGGACAGTACAAAGTAAATATACGAATAAAAAGATACTCGTTTAGGTTACTCGATATTAACCGCTTAGACTGCCAGGAGCTATTTTGCTGTAAATAGAATGTGTACATTATTGTGCGGCTTCAGTTTGCGCAAAATAAGACTGTTTTCTTTTATTTTGCCTGTAAGATGTTTTGATCTGTTTTCTTGTGCTGTGTTACCCCACATATCCAGCTCGTTGTTTTAAAGTAGGAAGTGTTGATGGTTTGTGGGGGAGGGGAGGACAGTGACATGACCTGGTATGATTTAACGGGATTGTTTAACGTTTTAGATGGGTCAACAAATACAGATAATTATAGATGTTTCATATTAAGTCTAATTATCAATCAGCCTATATTTTTAATAATGTTAATAATGTTAGTTAGTTAATAATGTTAAAACTACAGGTGTTGGAAATCAGGTATACATTATATTTTCACCATACTTCGTTACCTATGTTATTTGTTGTTCAATCTGTCTTCTATTTTAAATTACGAACACACTTTGAATATAAATAAGTCACACTGCAAGTACCAAACTGTTTCCACTTGGGTATCAATAACACTGTTTAATTATTTGTAACTCGATACTAATTGGTGGAAACTAGTTCTATAGTTAGAAACCAGTTTAAATGAGTTTATCAACAAGCAGTGAGATACAGGTCTGATTTATGTTTTGTGTGTATGTTTCATTTTCCAGCTATGAAGCTTTTGGAGAATTCCCATTTTGAGGCGTTAAGCTCCCAGCTGTGTGTTGAAACTGGAGATGCTCACATCCTTGGCAGGTACAAGCTTTACTCTGTGTTAAGCTTGGAATATTTCAATATATCTCAGCCACCTGTCACCAAAATGTCACCTGCGATAGTCATATATATTGTAACATTGTTTGTCCATCCTGTAATTGTTTTTCTACATAACCAATAATTGCAGTCATGGTAGTTTTGCACAGAGGTCTGGATATTTAACTGTTGTGTTGTAGTTTAAGTGTCTCTTACGCTGTAACATCCTGTCACACGTCAACACAAACACATGCTGGCTCTCTTCATGTGGTTACAGAGTGTCACATGAAGCGTTTTATCTCAATCTCTAGCTTTTGCTCTGCAGGCATTAATGTGTTTGTGCTCAGTGCATGATCATGCATCTGGTACACATGCACTTTGCTGAAAACAGAAATATGCAGAAGTGTTAGTACAAATTATTGCAGTACTTGTTTGTGTGGTTGGGGTATGTCTGTGTGACAGGCATGTCTTAAGAGTCACATACAAGTTTAGACATGTAGCCACAAAGATTTAGTGACTGTGTATCTCTTAATATTTTTGTAATTCTATGCTCATAACATGTTGCAAGAGTGTTAATTTAAGAAATGTTGGACTATTGGACTTGTCAAGTGTTATGTAAGGGCAAGGCTGGAATGTTCTTGACAGAGTCGCAATTGTTGTTATTACTGTGACACAGACTGTAGTGTCCTCTAACATGTACTAGTGTGGTTATTTAGGGGTGCAAGTAAACAACGTTTCATATGAGCTGGCACCTTTAGTGTTTAATTTTCAGATATTAATGTTAGTGTAGAGAATGGCTACAGTAGAGTAGATAAACAGCAAAATGTCAATTCCAATAATGGCATAATTTTCACTTCTGACACTTTCTTAAACTAGCCAGGTGTCTTACAGATGCATGCAAAGTTGTCTTGGTCTTTTGTTAACAGTCATATAATCTTGTTAAAATACAAATGTACATTTTTTAATGGAGTTTAACTTCTGTTTACCACTGTTTACCTGTTTATTTCACTAATCTTTGGCACTTCAACTGTTTGATGGAAGTTGGCCACAGTGTCATATGCTGCAGCCTTTGCCCTTCATCTATAAATAAGCACATCTGTGGAGTATTGCTGGGCCTGTCTAAAGTTCCACAAGCTCTTACATAAACCAGAAAGATAAACACCCCGTATTTCCATGTCTCCACCCCCACTCTGCGTTAGTGACGTTTTAACTATGTCTTAAAACTATAGGACTGATAAAGGCCAGGCTGTCAAGTTCAGGATTAAATAAACTTTAAATTGCAAATCAAATAATATAAAAAAACCTCACTTTATAATCACTGTTGCTATGCTAGTTTGACTTAGTCTTTCTAATTACTAGGGAATATATATATATATATTATATTATTTTAATATGTAAATACTCTTGTCACCTGTGGAGGAATAGAAAAGGGATTGCAAAAAGTAATAGCTGATGTGTGGCTTTATCAGGTCTAAAACCTGTAAAATTCTGCAGAACTGAAAAGACCTGGTTTAAAACTTTGTATGTAAATGTTTGATATGTCTTTGTGTTTTTAAAATGTGTTGTAATAGATTGGCTTACAACCTCAATTCAATCAATTTTTCTTTTTCCTGTCTTATTTTTCTGCTCTGCTTTTTTGGGTTGCAGGATGGAGAGTTACTCATGCAAGATGGCAGGCGATGACAAACACATGTTTAAGCAGTTTTGTCAGGAGGGGGAGCCACACGTACTGGAAGCTCTGTCACCCCCTCAGTCCAGCAGTGCTCCGAGCCCTAACCTGTGAGTGGAAAACACTCCTGTACAAGCACAAACCTCACAGACACTAGTGATTACGCTACATAATCACTTTTATGCTCTTATTCTCCTAGATTGGGGAAGAGTGGTGAAGATGGAGAGAACCCACTGAGTGACAAGTGTTGCAGGAAGACTTTGTTTTACCTCATCACCACCCTGAATGAGTCGTTTCGGCCCGATTACGACTTCAGTGCTGCCCGTGCCCATGAGTTCAGCCGAGAGCCCAGCCTTAACTGGGTTAGTGTGACTGCTTTCTATTCTGTCACAATAATGTGTCAAAACAGATGCAAAACAACTGCACTATAGCACATTTATTATTATTTTTTTAGATTTTTTTTTGTTTGTTTACCCTTGTTTACAAGTGTGTGATTGTGTGTATTTTAACATTCTGTCTGGATCCCTCAGGTGGCTGACTCTGTTAACAGCAGCCTTTACTCTGCTGTGGGAGAGCAGTTCAACTCCTTGGGGCCGGAACTGTGGAATGCCATTGACCAGGAGATAAACCTGCAGGGCTGTGACATCTATAGGTGCGTTAAGAGTAAAAAAAAGATTTCCACCTAATTTGTAGAAGTGAAAACTCAAACCTTGATATATTCTGAATATCAGTTTTAATAACGGATATCGTATTATTTGGTTTGCAGCTACAATCCAGACCTTGACTCAGACCCCTTCGGAGAGGAAGGCAGCCTGTGGTCCTTCAACTACTTCTTTTACAACAAGAAACTCAAACGCATTGTGTTCTTCACTTGCCGTTCAGTCAGGTCAGAAATGACTGTTTATACACACACACACACACACACACATGCACACATTACAGTACTGGCCGTTGTATCTTATCGAAGGGTTGTTTTGTCTCTTATGTTCAGTGTCCTCAGTAGTTATGGTTGTGGTGGTCTTGACAGCGAGTTGGACATGGAGCTGGATGACGATGAAGAAGTGGAAGATAGCTTCATGGAAGACAGGTGAGGTCATGCTTTTATAAAGCACATACTCATAAGGTCTTGTCCTTGTGTTGTCATAAACCATTACGCAATAAATACAATTTGTTTTTATTTGTATAGCAAAGATGGCTTAAATGCCACAACTTAATAATAGCAAGCAACCACAATAGTGTGTACGTGTACACAGCTTGACCGGACCAAATGTCTGTCATACTAATTTAAAGTGTGTCTGTTGTCTTATGCTCTGTATTACAGGTTCTCCCGAGCTGTGTGTGTCTAAAAAGCTTTCTCAGGGATGTTAACATGACCTTCAGCCAAAGGGCCTCACTGTTCAACTCCTTCAACAATTTCTACCTTCTCACTTTTTTTCTGAATTCATCCACTGCTTGAGAGGAAAAATGTATTTTTTAAGTTTTAAAAATTTGTGTATGCTTCATTTTGTTTGGTTCACGGGCTGACAACGGGTTTTTTGAAGTTAAATTCAGAGCTTTCATTTGCCCTTTTAAGGATCAAAAACTGGGGCTGAAAGAATTCCAAGAGAGCTGCTTGGACCTGGCTTGACATGGACTCATATGGGCATGGGCTGAGATATACACCATTTAAAAAAATCTACACTGGAAACCATGTTTTCAGTCTCCCCAGGAAACGTCACCATAGCAGCACATTCAAACACCAGCATTTTTGACGGCTGAAAGAAGATATGTAAGGACATTCTTTGGAACACGTTGTACTACAAAGATTATGAGCCATCATTTATGTCTATTTTATTGGTTCTCCTAATGTTTTTATAATTTGCCTTTCTTTGTCCATCTTTTAGTGTACTTTCTGAAAGATTTTATTTGTTTTTGGCAGTGTTGTTTTCTGAAAGCTCTATTAGTGGAGCTGTAGGAATGTGTACTTTCACAAAATTCATAATGTTTATCAGATCCTTTTACTGAATTTCTTTAAGCTTAAAATAAGTGTCATTTTTTTAACTGAAATTGTTTCCAACTGATGCTCAAATTCAGATATTTTACTATACATTTATTCTATACTAATTAAATACCATGTGCAGATTCCATTATTTTTGTTTCTGCCATTTTCTGTTTCTGTCAGAAACATTTGTTTTTGTCACTGTGGTATTGCTTCACCTGCTGAAATGGTTGCTAGCATCTAGATAGATCTGTAGTCATATGCCTTTCCATTCACCAGTATTTAGAGTACTGCTGTGTTAGGTACGTAGTTTATTTTCTTTTTAGTTTACTGAAGGGTAAACCTACAAAGCAAATGATTTCAAAGCTGAAGTTTCTGAATGTGTCCAGTTTTCATAGAAAAAGAAATGTGAAATTTCTTACTACCAGTGTTTAGACATGGAGAGACATTTACTATGCTTCTTGTAGCCTATTGTCAACATTAAGGATAATTGAGCATCTGTGACCCTTTTTTTCATAAAAAGTATATTAAACTGAATTGCTGATTGAGTCGTCTTTTTACTTAAATGTTGATACCTGGCGTCTTTTGTAACCTATCGAATAGAACAACCTTGTTCAAAACTGTAACGCTGAAATGACGTAACGTAAGGTGACATTTCTATTATGTACTCATCACAAGCTGTACTGGAATCACGTGGTGTTTCATTCAGGGCCATTTTTTTTTAAAACAAAGATTTACAAAATATTCACCATCAAAGGCTTGTCATCTATTTGTAGTACATAAACGCTTGCGATCAAACATAATATTATATAAGGTATCTTTCGTCCAAATTAATAATACAGCTGCAAAACAAAAAAAATATTTTAATTTAAAATAAGACAGACGTTTGTGGACCTTCTGTATCTCGCTATAAAACGAGGCGTCATCAAAACGCGACTCCAGTCGTCAACGGTGAGCAGACTGTTTATATAAATAATTTAGTAATAATAAATATTTCTAGCGTAGCATTTTACTTGCTCACGTTCCGTTACTTGTTCTTTAACTATTAAGCAGGAATATATCATCTAGAAGCCGCTAAAGGTCGAGAATATTAAATCCTATATTTAGTTTTAATAGACATTGAAGACGCTCGTGACATTTCGTCTGCCTTTTAAACCAGTCTAATTAAATGTGGACAGTACCTGCTTGTAGCTGCTTTGCAAACACCGATAACCCTTTTGGAGATTCCGGAGAATAAAAGGTCTGACGATACTTTATTCTCTTATTTAATCAGCATGCCGCATTCTTTGCCAGCTGTAATTGTTTGTTTCCAAAGTAACAATCTGGTACTGTCCACAAGAACATTTGCATGGATATGGTTCTGTCTTTGGTGAACCTGTGCGCTCGGAAGGTGGTATGTGACCACTGCTCGTCGCCGTGTTGGTTACACTGTGTGCCGAGGGAGCTCTTCCCACCGCTGTTGGATGCTGCCTTCACTCAGTGCCGTCCTTTAGCCGTCAGCGAGCTCGTACAGCGGTGGCCCGAACGGATACTGACCGTAGGAGGTAGTAGAAAACCTAACCAATCCCCTCCGAACCGCCTTTGCGTTCAAGCGATGCTGTTGGCAGTGGTCAGGGGACTG
>JAZGTJ010015965.1:0-13008 GCA_036877575.1 Botia almorhae | reverse complement strand
ACTGAAGCTGCTTCATTGCTAATGCATACAATTAAAACGGTCTGCAAACTATCTTTGCGCTCCACAGAAGAAACTCAAAACTGGCATGGTAAGGTTTTGCATTGAAGAGTTTGCATTTCACATAGGCAAACCCTCGAACCTGCAGCACTCCGAAAACAAAAAATCAAAAATGAAGAAAATGTAAAAGGTAGTGGAGTTAAAGTGACGCCCTCTCCTGGGTATCTCTGTGTGGTGAATAGAGGGCTGTTCAGAACCTAAAAGAGAGCAACAGACTCAGTCTGCTCATTCAGAGCAGTTTAACATTCTGTTTGACTGCAGCCGCACATCAAAGACAGCTGAAAGAAGAGAGGAAGAGGTCGGGGGAGGAAGAGGCCGTCAGGGGTCTGGACATCACTGCATTACCTCATGACTGTGTGTGTGTGTGTGTGTGTGTGTGTGTGTGTGTGTGTGCATGCGAGTGTGAGAGACAAAAAGTGAGAGAGGGCTAAAGCCAAAAAGAAATGAGCGAAAAAGCACAAGGCAAAAAAAATTGAGAGAAACTAAATAGATTTTGTGGGAGGGGAGTAAAACGGAGCGAGAACTATAGGCTGTAATTTTATTTAAAATGAGGCAGAGATGATTAATTGTCTTACAAATGAGTTAACTTTTAACTATTGAATTGCCTTTCTGTTCATGTGAGTAGTCATATAGGATAAGCTTAACACAAATCATTTGTGTAAAATATAGATATTATGATTATATAATATACACACACTAAATATACACATATTAAAGGTGTTAAAGATTCAGGAAAGAGAGGCGTTAAGATCTCAGAATGAGAAGATCAGAGACACAGAACAGTTAAGATCTCAGAATGAGAAGATCCAGAGACAGAGAGGAGATCTTAGAATAAGCAGCTGGGTTTGGGAATGAATCAACAGGCGCTCCTTAAGAAATTTGGTTGGCTAAGAAAGACCGTAACTCTTAATAATCTGAAGACCTGTGAAGAGCAGGGACTGTTCTATCTGCAATGGCACAAAAGAAACATCATGAAATCCTTAAGCTCCAGTTTTTTAAAAAAACTTGATTGAAAGGAAATGGTTGCCATCTGGACCAACATTTGAGCCCCACTAATGTGGATTCTGATGGCATGTACCGATGCTTCACTGAGGCATAACAGACACCTAAAAAAAATCTTGCGTATTGAATGTAAACAGCCCATTCTACATCACATGATGACGAATCTTGGCAATAGCTTGGTTCACTAACTGAACAGTTCAGGAGGTCGCACCTCTCAGCTGTCAACATATTTAATACACTGAATTAATCATGTAAGTTCAATCGAAGCAGATCTATGGGGTCTACTAAACCCTGGTGAAAATGAGTGAATATTTGTTTTGGCAGTGTGAATGGACAAATCGAATTGATGTCTTCCTGAAGGAGTGGGCGGGGTTAGGATGGCACAATGCGTGGTGTGGCGCCAAAGTGACTCATAGGCAACGAGCAAAGCATCCTGGGATAAATGAGCAGAACAGCACTCTGAACATCATAAATCTGGAGTCTGCTTCAACAACAGCCGCTGGCTGTAAGGGAGGGTATCCAAGAAATCTTGGGGTCGGTCAGCCGTGGACATCCCCCAAGCTTGCTGAGTGTGCGCTTCCACGGGCCTCATAATTTCCTGCCGTCAGTTAACCAAAGGAATCTGTGTTCTTAAACCGGTTTTTGTTTTCATTGTCCCGCTTGGGTTGCTAGCAACTAGCTTATATATATATCAAGAGGGAGAAATAATTTAAACTTGAGACGGGCAGAGGCAACAATGTTTAACCAAACTTTATGGTGAGTGCCAAGAGTGTCTTAAAGAAAATACACATAAAACCTCAGATAGAGACTGAAACCTTGGAAAAATAACCCTCACATTTGGATGTAGATTACCGGATGACTGTGGTTAAGCCAATGGAACCACTCTTTGTCCTGCTGTTAATCCTAGAAAATACACATTTGCAGTCAAAGTAGCTTTTCTTTACACAAGACGCCCGTTAAACTGCTTTTGGTCGGCGTAATCCTGCTGCATTTGCCTCAAAAAACCAGCGAATCACATTCAGTCCGAATAATTGAGACAAATCAGAGCTCCCAGCTTGAGTGTTTCACCAGCTGAGCACTAAATTCTCCATTTCCAATAAAAGAAGGATTGCTCATTCGCTACAGTATCTTAGAATCATATCGATCCAAAGAGAGAGCAACGGCCGAACGCGAATGGAAGTTTCAGGCTCAGGGGACATTTTAGGACAATAACCTGCAGTTATTCACTTGGGTAGAATTCATTTGCCACTGCTCTGCATTGTAATTTGGCCATGGACGGTTTCAAGTGTTGGCAGGACAAAACTCTGAGTATGTAGCGGGACTCAATTCAAGAGCTGGTAGTGACAAAAACTGCCTTTTAAAATTGTAGAATAAGAATTGACTGGAGATAAGCAGATTGCAATGGGCAGTCTGCCCACTTTGGTACTTAATTTAATGAACTTTTGCTCACAATGAAAGGTCAGCAGCTTCCCTGCCATGTTCACTCAAGGACACCACAAAAAAATCAATCGTTCCTAAAATAATTCAAGACGGTAAAGCTTTGCCACCATTTTTAAAGAGATGACATCGTCGTGAACACCCAGATCAACCACAGACATTTCTCAAGAGGACATGTGACTTCCCTCACCAGCCTGCCAAACATTTACCTCATCCAAAAATACAAGGCTCAGGGCGACACTTCCGGGTTCTCCAGGCACACTGGAGGTGGTTCAGCCAAACTGAGCTGGTGAAGACCAAAACAGAATGTGTGTGGGGCTAAAACAACCAAAAGACTGTTAAATCAGTGGATCTGGATGAACTCAAGATTTGAAGATTTGTTGGTTCTTATGACTAAATGTTAAACGCTCTATCCCTGGACAGAACTGCTCAATGAACAAATGTGATATAAATGTAAGATTTGACAAGTTACAATAGTTCAAGCATCTTGATCGTCTTATCACCTTATCTCTAATAAGACCCAATTGCTATTTTTGTTATTTATTTGTGATATTTCTCCTGTAGCTCGGTTGGTAGAGCATTGGGTCTGCAGCGCAAAGGTTGCAGGTTCGATTCCCAGGGAACACTGGTCATATGTAGCGCACTTCCTGTGAAAACCTACCAAGCCACTCTGCTGCTCTGTGTCAAAGATTCTACCTGGCAAAAAGCCATTTCACCCTTTTCAGTCTGACTGCAGACCACCTGTGGTGTATTCCACTTGTGTGGCTACTGCTGAAGACTGAAACTTCTCCTCACCTCTGGTTGGCATCGCTGCAGCTTCATTATTCTCCTGTTGGGCTTTTTGATTGAGTGCTGCCGATGTGTGACCTGGATCTATGACCTGCGGAGGCTTTGACACAAACACAAAAAAGGTCTATGGTACACGTATTACTTTTCAAAGCATAAATATACTGCCCACTCATTAAATGGTTTTGAATGAGGATTTATTTGCTAAGTCAATAAGTCAATTAATTCGTTTTGAAACTTTTTTGTGTTCCCCCTTAAAAGTGATTCACTTAAACACATCGTGCTGTAGTTTTCTCCCAGAATTTGACCGTTTTTCTTTTGACTTTGGCTTCTTTTTGTCCTTTACCTTCTCTGTAGGATCAAACAGTGTATGAAGGCTTGGGGGTAGCCAGACTAACATTGTAAGTATAAGACTTTTGACATGCTGGAAGGCCTATGAGCCAAAGAGGTTTATGGAGTTTGGCAAACTATAATCACTTCAGCTTGTTACCTTCTCGCAAGACTGGTTTCTTTGCCTTAGCCTGCAATATCAGTTCTTTTTTTACATGTCTCAACAGCTGAAGAGTTCACCTTTTGCCAAGCAGGCACTTCACTAGATTTCCTTCTGTTCTCAAAGGATGTGACCTTTTCAGCTCTGTTCTTTAGATGCAGCTGTCTTCCACTACATTTCCTGTCCTCAGCCCGTCCATTCTACAAATGTCTTAAAAATTGAGTTTGCTGGTCCATTGCTCACCGACTGAGGACTCAGTCTCCCCAAAATTTAAAAACGGTTTCATTTACTCACTCTCATATCCTTCCTCACCTGTGATTCTTTCTTTCCTTCTTTCAGCCATTGGCTCGTTCATTTCTTCAATCTACTTTACCACTGCTAACATGGCTCAAGTAGATAAAACTGCAGTTCCACTTCTGTCCACTACAGGCGCCATCTCACAAGCAGGGTGTCCTGACAATTGTGAGATAACTATTCATCAGCCGCAATCATAGCTCAAGGACTCATTTTTCAGGCGTCCAAATAAATGAGCTCTTTGGCTAAAAGTTACAGCTCTGAGTGTGAAATTGGCTCTTTCCTCCTGCCTTTCGATTTCTCTCATGCAGGCTAAAGAAAATGCATTAGAAAGGAAAGAATGAATACTAGGCCTGTAAGACAAAGCTGCAGATCAGGTAAAGCAAGTCATGATTCACCTCAGACAGAATGAGGTCAAAACGTTTTCACACTGATTCAGATTTACTGATTCAGCAAAGCTTGATGAAGCCGCTCTGCACATTAATCATGAGTGAATTTTGAGCTGCAGTGACATCATCAGTCCAGGATAACTCACGGGTGGCATAAATCCTGCACTCCAGAGCACACAGGTGGATTAATCCATAATACTTCACATACATGCTCACATTTATTCTTCCATCAAAATTCCTGGAGAAAATAATAACTCCAAATTGACCCCTCTAAAGAGACTGCCCACCCAAAATTAATTCTTCCACTGTTTGTTTACTCTCATGTCATGCCAAACCTGTATGACGTTTTTGTTTCTGAGGAACACAAAACAAAACATTTTAAAGTATGTAACTCAACAACAATGGCACCTGTTGATTTCCACTGTATGGACACTAAACCACTTCCACGGAAGAATAAGTCATTTTTGGAATGACACGAGGGGGAGTAAATGATGGACAAAAACACTTTTTGGCTGAACTATCCCTTTAAGTCAAAGTGTTTTGCAAATAAGAGAAGAAAAAAAATCAGTTTTAAACTTTGTGATCGAAAAGCCAACTTTATACCGTCAAGACGGGAACTGAAGTCTTCCTTTAGCAACCCAAATCAGATAACATATCAGTTTAAGCTTTTATTGCATCTGTTTGTTTGTGTCACTCTCTTTATGGAGCAACTTGACATACAGAATATTAAATCACGAAATCAAAGCTCTAAGCATCTGATGAGAACATCCTATCCTTATTTTGAACAGATATATAAAACAGACAACGCTTTGATGTTAGTCGCTTTGATTTCAGGCCCAATTCTGCCAAGAAATATAGCAACTTAACAGCAATTTGACATTTATTTAAAAATGTTCTCTTTCAACAACTGCTTACGTCACATGGAATCTGAAAAGAGCCTCAGAGCCGGATGCATATGGACTGTAATACCAACCGAGAGAAAGCAGACGTACGTTTAAGCCAATGCACAGCAGGGGACTAAATTACACGTCAGCTCTGTTAAATAAGAACATGCATGATAGCCTGGTATTAGATTGAGTGTGCACGATTAATTATTAGTATGAAAAAGAACCGACGCGTCAGAAAGGTGTATTAATATTCCAGAGCGGTATGGGGTGTGTCTGAAGAGGTATGTTCATGATTTCCTACGCACGAAAGCTCTTCTTAGACGCAAACAAACTCAGGTGGAGGCAGTTTCAGTCTGACGCCTCTATTTTTGATTCTGATTTAACATGAGTTATAAGGTCATGTTAATTACAATTATAATAATAGAATTATTTTTATTATGAGGTCGATTTTAACTCTCATTAAATGTGTGATGTGTAGCACAACATTTCTGTCAAAGTGTCAAAAAACATTTAAAACCCATTTTACTTTTTTAAGAGCCATGTCCAAATAGCCACCTATACCCTCATTCATTGTTTCCTACATTAGTGATATAGTCCACTTGAACGAGTTTACCCATTTGTGGGCCCAGCGTGCTTTCAGAAGCCAGCGTCTATTGTTCCTCCTCAAACCGCAGGGAATCAAACTGGGAATTCCCAGACTGCTTTGCCTTCAGCACAGTTTCAAACTGGGCCCCTTGTTTGAACACAAAGTTTTTGGTGCGCTCTTGGTGGTGGCAGACTAAAAGACAAAAAGGCCGGATGTGCGTGAACAAGGCAAAAAGCTTGAATAAGGAACCGATTACAGAAAAACTTGTGTCAGAAAGAAAACCATATAGAGCATTTGTCATCAATGACTTCAGGGTGCCGAATTTTTCACACACAGAAAGAAATTTTTAGAAATCTTAGCAGGGTATTCATTAGTTAATTTCCCGCCACATATGTAAATTCAAAGACAAATCTTTAGTCACAAATCTATCATGCTGCTGACAAAACACAATCATATTCATGTGTTAGACTGATTTATAACAACCCGTTTAAAAATGATAAATGATTTCAACAGTGTCACAGTGGCGGAAATGACACACATCCTTCTTTGGAACGTTGCATTAATGTTACAAAATAACGTTCCAAAGGGCTCCAGTGTCCAGTTTAACAGAGGATGTATTGCTTTCAAAGAGCGAGAGTCAAATAATGACTTGCTAATTTGAAGATAAACAACCCCACGTTCTGCCTTAGGACCTGAATCCTTCTGTGCTTCCGGCTAGGTGCCTTACAATAAGCAAGGTAATCACAGCAGCTGCTGATTAATAATTCACAAGAACCTCACAGACTTCAAACTAATTGGGTTTCTGAAGCCACAGAAATTTAAAGAAACAGTTCAGGTTTTTTAAAGTGCTTTTTTCTTATATAATAAAAGTGATTGGTGACTTAACCCTGCAGTATTTGCAGTATTAGCTTAATGATCCCTGGTCCTCATCCACTTTTACTGTACAGAATAGAACGACTCAGATATTTTTCTGAATATCTTCAGGGAGGTTCCACTAAAGAAAGAAAGTTAAGCAAGAACAACATGAGGCTTAGAAGAAAGCCGAAGATCTCAGCAAATTTTTGGAAAAGTGGCCCACTAGAGGCATAAGTCTTTATGCTGTTATGTTTCCCTGATGGAAAAGTGCCGACAAATCCCCAGTTTAATAGGATATAAGAGAAGGATAGAGACTTCTCAGCTCTGAGATTTTGAGCTTGAGAATTTGGTGAGATCAACTAGTTTTCTGCCACAGGCACAGTAAAAATAATAATGATTGCATAGACTACCAAAGGAAGAATTCTGCTGAGATAAAAGCCCAGCTCTGGTTTAGTTTTTGTTCATTTTGTGAACACTGGTTACACAAAAGTAGGATTCTTTATAGGTCAAAACCTTAGACTACAACACAACAGAACAGTCTTTAATTGCCATACGAATTCAGGAAATTTGTCACAATTACTACACAACTGTCACAATTCGTTACAATTACTAGCAAAGATAATCACACACTCGGCTCCAAGACTTTAAATGCTTTCCAGAACCCATTTGATTTCTGCAATGTGACATATTTGCAAGGTATTCCGTGGGAGAAAACTATGTCAGGACATGGTTTTATCCATCTTAAATTAATTGTATTGTGTCATTTCTGCTTTACATACCAGAATACAGTGAAAATGAACCGTGTATACAGGAGGGCCAACAGAAGTGATGTTTTTACTGTGTGTGTTTATTATCTGCTGCTGGAATGGACGGCCATGTGAAAACCTTTTTCCGCGCCTCCTTTTTCTCCCGCGACGCATTTATAATGCACCACTTTATGCATCTAAGCTCAAAATAAGCTTTCTTGGAAGTCCTTTGGAATCAATTAAGACAGACTGCAGAAGAACAGCTCAAACGTGGTATGTTACAGATGAGATCCCAAACTCCACCAGCTCCAGAAGTCCCAGCCAATGTTTAAATCACAAAAACTGGTGCTCACACGATTCAGAGATGATTTGATTGGCAACAAATTCATGCTCTTTGTACAATTCCAGAGACGTAAAGAAAACGAGTTAAAAATGCCAAACAGAGACAGCAAACACATTAACTAGAGTGAGAAACTGTTTTAACTGGATCAGATTTACACGGTTGACATTTCCACAGATGGACAAGCAGCTATTAAAGCAGGTCATGTGTTTGATGTGTGCTGAATTTCCAATCATTGGGTCTTTTTCGCGAAACACAAGTAGAACTCATTCTCGCGTGAATCATTACAAAAACTGTCATGTGCGACAATTCAGGCAAGAACAGTTTTACTATCGTGTTTCATTAATAAAACTCGAATAACCTCGTAAGCAATGCAAAAACAAGCTTTACAAACATGTGTGAAATCCTAAAGCCAGTTTACCCAGAATTCTCTACTGACTCTGGGTAAACAGGGCGAAGCATGGGACAAGATAACCAAGGATTATCTTAACCAAGGGTTTAGAGTGACACTGAAGGTTAACAAAATATAAAAAGCCGGTAAACTCCACATGTTGAGGTGTAGTTTATAATCAGCTCATCAGCTTTACATCTGAAGGAATACATCTGAAAGACCAGGAGGGCACAAACAGCTCCTCACTCTCCTCCTCCTGCTTCTCTGGAAGAGATCTTTCCTTGCGTTCTAATGACGACAACATTTTAATTTAAAAAGGTGCGCTATCACTTTAAGAAAATCAGAATCGCAAGGGGGAGGAGCGAAGACAGACAGTAACAATGAAGAAAAAATAACACATGCGGCTGTAATGCTTCTTTAACTACGACTGAAGAACTGGAGGCACTTTAAGTTTCTATTTGAGTTACTCCAACTTTCCCAGACACCACAAGCGCCGTCAGTTCTACTTACTGCTGCTTTCTCTATTCCCTCCTCCAACTTCTGCTTCTCCCAAATTGGCTGGGACAGGTAAAAACAAAATGAAAAATGAATGCAGAATGCAACAGGAAGTGGAAGGTAGGCAGGGGATGCAAACGCGTGGCTGCTGCATCACTGTGAATCGCGCAGACTCGTGAGACTGGTCGTCTGCTTTATCAGCTCCCTGTTACAGTCAAAGCTACTGCGGGAGTTAATTTAATCTAAGAGATACAAATCGCCTGAGGTGTTGTGTTCTCCAGCCAGCAACCAAGCTGGCTGCTTTAACAAACCGAATTTCTTTTCTAAACAAACAAACAAAAGAACATCTAAGAGAGAGTTGCTCTAGATGTCTGGATCTCTGAATCCATCACTTATAGCGACCAAAGACGACCCATCAATTCTCGCGTACACTTCCTGTGAGAGGAGACTCACTTCTGACAGCCTTTCTTTACAAAACATTTAGTTTCACAGCAGCACAAACTTTTCAAAAGTTTTGAAACGTTTGTGTCGCACAAACTTGATTGGACACACTGGCCATCCAGTACAAACCTGTTTAGCTTCCACTTTAGATTCCTTTTATTAAGAACTTTAAGAACCAACATAAAAAATTAAATAAACATCTAAAACAGAGGTCTCCAAAAAAAGTCTGCAGACCTGCTGCAGTTTAAGTAAGAGCACCTTCACCAGCTAGTCCAGGTCTTTGAGACTACTAGAAACATCCAGGCAGGTGTGTTGAAGGAGGTCGGAGCTAAACTCTGCAGGTCTGTGGACCTCCAGGAACATGGATTGGAAGCCCCTGGTCTCAAAGCAAATCATCTACATATGTGTAATGAGAAAAGTGCAGGGTGCAGCAGACCAAACGTCTACCCAGCTAACCAGGAACATCCTCAAAATGTTGCCCACCGTTCTCAAACTAATCCTGGGCTTCTGTGTTTATACTGCAATCAGACACAGAGTTTGATATTTGGCTAAAACCCCTTAAGTGTTGAACTGCTGGACCTTACTGGTCATTAACAGTCTCTGCATGTCCACTTCACTCGCTAGCTCCTCAGAAAACTGAGTTTCCAGTGCCCAGAGGCTTCCAAATGTTTCTCAACTGACCCAAGGGAAACTCATTTTCTGAGACTCATATGCAAAACTATGTCTGAGGGCACGTATAGTACATACTATATACTTCCCTCAGGAACAGAATCTCCTTAAACACCCTCACAGCCATCAGTTTAGTTCTCACCTGTTTCTATGCTGGCTTCTTCTTCCTCTGTAGGGTGGGAGGGGTCGTAGTACTCTGTGCTGTACCGGAAAGCCACTGCCTTGTAGGTGCCTTCATCAGCCAAAGCTTCACTCAGCCTTTTATACTCTTCCCCTGCAAATAAAAGAGAAAAATGGTAATCCTCAGAAAAGCCTCTAACTTATCTTCTGAATTATTTATAGTGCTCACACGGCAGCACTGTATTGATATTCCCCAAGCTTTTCATTTTGATTCTCCTGAACAACTTTCCGCGATCAATTCGGCTCCATTTAGATTTTGTTGTATAGACAATTGTATCATTCTGCTTTCTATTTTTGGCGTTCAGAAAAGTTCACATTTTTTAAAGAAGTTAACATTTAAGTCAGGCGATACGGTTGAATCTCTTGGCCCCTCTTTTTGCATCTTGCTGTTTCTGAGCTCATCAACGAGTCCTGTGTAAGGGAACCTTTACTGACCTTTCAAAGCACACCTCCAAAAATATAATTTTTATATTTGCATGATAAATTGTGATTGGTCTGCTACAAAGCATTCATTTTCATACTGTATTGTGATTGGTTTATTTCCGCCATGCCTAATTAATCATTTATGGATTTTGTTCTAAACATATAGCCCAGAAACCGCAGTTAATGTCAGCATTATTAAATTTTTTCTCACACTGCGACGCAAAAACAGATATTTCCTTCTGGGAATGTAAACCTAGTGTTAGTTTATCTCTGCTGAAGACACAAGAGGATGTAGTCGTACCTTCATCCCAATCTGCACATCCAATTGGGCACAATGTGTTTTCTCCTTTAATGGTTTAAATACAGATACTATAAAACGAGGGTACAAGGACGGTCTGATACAACACAATCAAAATGCTTTATTGTCTCTCCGAGGATGTTAATGCAGACAGATTGATAATAGTCTAGTTTAATAAGGTTAAGTCTCCACCTGAAGGGCGAATCATCGTAATGACTAGAGAGAAAATGACTCGCGTACTGTCACTATTAGCAAAGGACACTCGTATTTCACTCCCACTTACTCTGCGCCTCCGTTTTACAAAGACGGTTAAACTGTCTCTTAAGCAGAGAAGCATCGTTTTTGCCCGGTTTAACCTGCTGGTGTTTTTATCGAGCGCTGTAAGAGTTATATTGTTGTGTCAGACTGAATTCATTCCTAAGACTGACTAGACACTACATAACACGGAGTTGATAAACATTCAAAAAAAGAGTTATAAAGCAAACAGTTTTACTTCCAAAGCGCATGAGGATGAATCACATTCACAGATGCTGTGAAATGGGCAATATAAGCACACCTGGTAACTAGCATCAGTTTTATGAACACCAATGCATCAAGTTACCACATCACTAGGCAACCAAAAGCAGCCCATAATAAAGCTGACTGACTGCTCTGCAAGAACTGTAGAGTGATTGTCATTATTAATGCTGCAATCGGTAAAATGTTGCCTCTCTATCGCCATCTCTGTTTGTATCATAAAATTGCAGGTTACCTGCAGAGTTATTTTCCTAACGTGGAAGTTTGAATTCTAAACAACTGGTGTAGGAACAAGCTACTTACACTGCACCATCTACACTACACGGACATGCGATACAGTAGCCGGATCTTCTTTCTGTTTACTGACAGACACTTCCTGTGAAATCCGACCAAACTGCTCAACTTATAAATCATTATTATAAACTTACCATTGCGAATTAGGGAAAGGAAAGGTAAGGAAATCGCGTTTAATCAGCTGCTGTACAACATCAGTCTGATCAACTATGATATTATTCTGCCTTTCAAATAATTTAATCGCTCACCGTAGAGATTCCAAACATGTATCAAGTAAAAGAGGCATTTACCTTGCCTGGTTTCTTCCTCCAGCAGATCTGTGTGCATGACACTCCTCAACAAATAAAGATCTAATCCCAGCCTCCTCCTCGGACAGCTGATGACAGTCATGATTCCACAAGTCTGCTGTACTCTGAAAAGTCATGTAAATGACCACGGCCATCATACCTGCAACATCTGGTTAATGATACAAAAAAATATTGTTAATTTGCATGCAACACACACTGGGGAACCCTAAACATAAAGGCTTCTGTCTGTATATTCATATGTAAATGTGTGCAATTTAAAAAACTATTTTATATAGTAAATTATTATATAATATATATTTTTTATTATATAATACAAAACTTACCTTCATATTATTATAATTGCATTTATTATTAAAATCAAGACAAACGCCAGATATATTTGTCATTAAGGCATGCATTATATACATATAATTACATTCATTATATTTATAATATACGGCCTAAGTATTCTAGGGTCTGTACTCTGTCAACAACCCCTAACTAACTAACAAACGACCGTGTCTGTGCTGTCATTGCATGTTATGCTTACAAAAACCACATTGCAAGACATCAGATCTCAGATCGGTAATCTGTCAATGTAAACGTCACACTATATCATCAGTTCCTACGGCGCTGAAAAACATAAACATCCAGGGTCCCCTTTGGAAAACATAAAGTTAGTTAAGTAATCATTTCCATTTGGTTTGTTTAACCGACCTATCGACCATGATGTTCTTGTCCCCCATTCATGGTAAGGTGTTCGCCTTGACCGTGGCTGACAGGTTGCTCGTCCCGGAACCCTTCACAAGCGTACCGCACACTTGCTGCTGTCACTCTGCTCTTTCGCCGGCTTATTTTCATCCTCTTGGCTCCCCCCCGCCGGAGGATTCCTTCAAATATCATCAAGACACGTGAAATGAGTGATAGTTAATCAGAAAATCATGACATTGCTGTTAAAAATGGTAAAAAAGAAACAACATGCTGGCTAACGATTACTCCAACACTGTTGAAACAATATAGTGTGTTGACAAGAGTTGTGTTTCGACGGTGCAGATTCGCTAAACTGTGTTTAAAGTAAACATAAATTCAGTGCACGTATATTAGCTTGTAAAAAATAGTTTTATATTGTATTTAATTTTTTTAAT
>JAZGTJ010015964.1:0-13010 GCA_036877575.1 Botia almorhae | reverse complement strand
ACACACACACACACACACACACAGAGTCAGTTACATATCATATAATGATTTTGGTGTTGTCAATTCATTAAAAATTGTAATGTTCCTGAGATTTTTCTGTACTTTTTGGTCACAATTGAGCAATGCTAATGCATCAAAACCACAGAAAATGAGTTCTTGACTGTAGGACACTGTAGGTTTTGCCAGATGTGCGTGTATGTGTGTATGTTTTCACCAGCTCTAGTGTGATTTCAGTCCCAGCATCCTGTCTGGCTTGGTGGCACAGTTGACATTTAGCCGTGACATCATTGCTCCATGTAACAGAGCCAAGCCATGATGACCCAGGGCTTAGTAAACAAACACACTAACTACTGAACGTACGGAGCAGATGAAAGGCCAGGAGACACGCTGTGCTCAGGGTACAAAGCACAAGAATCAGAGCCAGAGTTTACAGAGTAAAAGAGAAAATGGGAGAAAAAATATACTTGAACTATTTAAATGAAAAATTAAAGGAACAGTTCATGCAAAATGAAGTGATGTCATTGACACACCCTCATGTTGTTCCAAACCCATATGCAGGTATTTTCCTTGTAACAAACAAATGATTCTTCACAGTAGATTTTTCACATACAAGATAGTTTATGGTGACAATATATAAGTAAATAATGATGAAATTATTTTTTGGGTGAATTTATCCTTTACTTTTATCATTTGGTAGTCTTATGCTCCCAGCTGGCCCAGCTCTACTTTTTAAGTGGTCATCCTATTCATGTTTAATTAAATTCTTGTCTCATTCTTTTCCCTGTAGATTCTTTTGTGAATTTTTACAACTGTTTTCCATCTACTTTTCCATTTACACTCCGGCCCTTAAAATTAAATACGTTTTAATGTTTTAAATAGTAAAAAAAGTTTGTTTTTCTGCATGCGCTTTTAAAGAAATTCCCAATTCCCCATCCATCACCAGTCCCATTGCAAAGCTTGTATTTTTTTGACAGATTGACAAAACAATCACTGCTGAAATGTGCCGCACAAACGGTTAAGATCAGGCAGAAATGTTCAGACACGCTGTTCAAAATAAATGTTTTATAGTATAATGCTGAAATCCTTCAGAAGCATGTGCAGAGCAGCAGAGGTTATACACAGCCAGGAAAAGCACAAGGTTTGGCAAACTTTCACACATATTATGTAGCTCTTCTGGTATTAGGAATAATAGTGATTTCTACTTATGATGAGAAAAGTTTCTGATTACTCAATCAGTCGCGTTTAAGTACAGAGTGAGTTGTTTTTGCAGTTTAGAATGAAGTTGTACAGTATGTTTGTCATACAATAAACTCTGATCTAAAAAGATCAAGAGAAATTTGGTTCTGTGATACTTGGACCTCCACGAGTTCTAATCATGTGATGTGTGTTTTTTTTACATGACAGGGGTTCCGGGTGTGCGTCCTGAACGCTTTGAAGAGGGGCTCGCCGTAAAGCACTGTGCTCTGTCTCTGGTGGGTGAACCCATCATGTATCCAGAGATCAACTCCTTCCTGCGCCTCCTTCACCAGCAGCACATATCCAGCTTCTTGGTCACCAATGCCCAGTTCCCAGAGGAGATGAGGTGGGCATCAGGTTGTATTACTCCCCATCAAATTTGAGCCATTATGGATTATCACTTGTCAGGCAATTGCAAAGCTCATTTGTTGCGAAGCACAAATTGTCAAAAAAAACACAATGAGTGATTAACCTTTGGTAATCTTGCTCTGTGTTACACGGTTCATACTTTTCCCTGAGATGTGCAGTGTATATGTAGTTAACAGTCTGATTCAGTGTATTCAGACAAACACCTGATTTTGCAGAATAAGGCATGTTTCTGGTTTAACAGCTTTCGTTGGCTAACCCTAACAATAGCGCTAAACCTAGCCCTGGAATCTGATTGGCTGTCAAAAATGTTGCTCCAGAACCAACAAACATGTTGACCAAGTAACATGCGCAGCTCTGTAAAAACATCTTCATTTTCAGTCGACACTTCTGTTTTTGTTTGTGTTTGTTCTCAGTATATCTGCACTAGTTATAACTGCTGAACATCCTCCAGCTTGAAGTTCTTCCTCAGTCTTTGAAGTCTCACAAGCACTGTAACCGCACTGATAAGACACATAATCAAGCACTGAATTGCAAATTACAGCTCTTTCCTCTACCAGATTCTCCTTTTTTGCTGGCTTGAGCTAAATTTAAGTTTCTGAGAGTAGCCAAAAAGCTTTAGCGCTCTCTTTCTCTCCCTCTCTCTGTCTGTCTTCCTCTCTCTCTTTCTGTGCTCTCCCTTCACATCTCATTCCCGTGAGCACCACGCACTGAATCCTCTCACAGATGAGGCGGGTTATCTTGGGGTGAAGGGACGTCACCTCGTGCACTGTAATATCATGTTTCTATTGTGCTGAGAAAGTGTGAAACGCTTGTCAGTCGCTGTGGCGTTTATCTCAGGGCTGCAAGCTGTCATGTTAACATGCTGAGACAGACCCCTCCTGCGTAACAAACAAACCAACAGAGGGGAAAAAGCGATATTCCCAGGGTTCCAGCAGCACAGTGGCCCTCCCCTCAGAAATGCATTTTCATACCGCATTATAACGAAAGCTTGAACCTGCTGCTTTTTCTGTATCAATATGCTAATGTTTTACTGTTTGCATTTCAGCAGGAAGAGACAAATTGGTATATAGAGACACAAAGGCTGGACTAAAGCCTAAAAACTCAAAATAACCATGTGTGCGGAGACCTTTTTTAATTTTTAATTTGTTGTGTTCTCTCGCTTGATATATCCGCAGGATGATCAAACAGTCTTGCTTGTTATATTGTGTTATATATTTAAATAATTTGCGTCTGCGTGGTGTTTATATCAATTGTTTTTATTAAAGAAAGAGCCCTGGTACCACAGTTAAGTCACAAAGATATCCATCTGACCTGTCTGTTTTCATTTTAAAGATAAAATTTGAATAGTGTTTGCTCATTAAACAAAAAGGTGTAAGATTATAGTCTGTATTAGGAGTATTGCAGCAATTATAGGCTTCAAGTTTTTAAGTCAGTTCTGAGGTATTGACCCTAATAGAACCATTAGGACAATTCTATCAGTTCCTTATGACTTTGATACCTTCTCTCTGTCCTCGCATCGCATGACCTGACAAATGATTAGAATTGACTTCCCCAGAAGGATGATGTGGCTTTAGAGATGTGCTATGGATTAGAACGGCTGAACTGCACATGAAACTGTAAGAAACTTGGATGTCTGTTGCATTATTGTTCATGGTTATAAACGCACACAGGAAACGAAAATGGTACAATAGAGCCACCTGCTGTAGCTGGCCAAGACAATAGTGTATATCATGAAGGTTACATAGTCCAATGTTCTTCCAGTATGTTGTCTTTCTGAAGGAATAGTTCTCTCAGAAATGAAAACCGTCATGTAAGTAATTAGGTTAAGGTAGTTAAGTAGCTTCTCTCTCTCAATGTTTGTTTCTCATTCATCTGTAGGAATCTAGTGCCTGTAACACAGCTCTATGTCAGCGTTGACGCTAGTACCAAAGAGAGTCTGAAGAAAATTGACCGTCCTCTCTTCAAAGACTTCTGGCAGCGCTTCCTGGACAGCCTGAGAGCTCTCGGTGAAAAGGTCAGTCCACTTTGCCACAGTCTAGATAAAACAAGGAACTGATTATTTGAGTAATACAGTATATTTTTGGACATCATACACTCTAAAAGGCACATGTTGGTGGGAAAAATCTTGAAATTGTGATGTTTTTTCTTCATATTGACTTCAGGGCATGGCTATTTGTCTAATCAAATCTGTTTGTCTAACCAAAGGGTTAGGTGAGAACTTGGACATCATCAACATACACTCTTACACAGCTCTTTCATTGACACTAATAATAATAATGTATATTTGTGCAGACCCTCTAATAGAGAGAGAGAGAGAGAGAGAGAGAGAGACATTGTGCGTTTATTCACAATGATTATCCCCGATCACTCAAATGATGATTTATTCAGTGTTTTACAAGGGCAGTCGTTCTGTGGGGCTAGTTTTTGCCCGTCCTTAAAATGATTGTTTAATAGCTCAGAGCTGTTTTCCTCTCTCGCCTATCTTCACTCATTATGTTTTTCATAATTCATATCAGGCTTATGTGAATCGATTATGTTAATTACAGACTTAAAAGTCATGATCCCGAAGCTCCAGCATCGATTTAATCTCAGTTCAGACCTTCTGACTTATGCGAGCCACGAGAGCAAGCATGTGTTGTCGCCTTTTTGTAATAAAGACTGGATGTTTTTCAGATGTTTAACTGCGTTGCCGAGGTGAAGTTCTGTAAAAATGCCAGCGTGATGAAGCGAGAGCGTGGGTGCCGTCCGTCAACGGCTTTTACTCTGGTTCAGCGTGCTAAGATGACAATAGCAGTTTGTTTCGTGGAGGCCTTGGCATTACAGCTTAATGATTTTAAGTGCCATCACTCAGAGATGATTCATGGTGTCTGTGTGCTAAACTTCAATAATGACTTCCCTGAATCCACCGCCGAACAGACGGATCTCTCTATGTGTGCGCGTCTGTACATATGTGCGAACGTGAGTCATGGGAAGAAGGACAAGAGAGCGAGTGTTTTTCTGTTTCAAATGACTTGTGATCACCTGCGGAGACTGTGCTGCTTATTGTCTGAGAGCAATTCAATAGTGATGGGCCTCGTGTAGATGCTTGAACTGCACAGTCTTAGGGTAACAAGGTATTTCATGGGCTCAGCACGAGCCATCTGAAAAAAGTGCAGTATTCTATGTGATAATTCTTTAAGTTTGTTAAATCATTATATAACCAACATATGTTTTACATCCTTTTTTGGGAAAAGAAACACATATTCCAGCTAACGTTTGCACACCAGTCTCTCTACTAAAACTTTGACTGTACATAACATATTGAAGTATTAAAATTATCATTTATATAATTTACATTCGCTATATTTGTGATATTTCGGTTGCAACCCTACTGTACCGCTAAAAGGGCACAAACTGGTGAAACATGGCAGCTTCGTTCTGATTGGCTTACGCAGCTCCCAGGGGTGATGGTAAATAGATTTTTATTTGGGTTGCCAATTTAACTAATTTATTTAGTGTGATTAATAATAACAGTAACTTTAACAGTTACATATTAAGTTGGAAGACTGGGGGACTTTGTGGCTGACACATGCTATGCCTCCATTACTTTAACGCCACTGTTTTAGACCTGCACTGTTTTAGAACTGCACTGTTTTCTAATCTTTAGTTTGTTCACTTATGCAACTGTTATCCGCACTAATTTACACAGCTTAGATACGACATCTGCAAGATTACACTGCTGCTTCATCTGTCTTTCATTTATTTTTATTTGCAGATTTTTGGAAGTGCACCATTATAGAAATGTTCTTCGGATAGAAAGGGAATAACATGACCAGGAGAGAGAGAAATGCTGTGTTTTGTGGTTCTGGCTAATTAAGATATAGCCCTATGGGAGATGCTGAAACGGACCTTTTGCAGCTTGTCTTTGACACGTTTCCTGCTTTTCCTCACACACCGTTTTGACCAGTTGCGATGCAGCAGAGCAGGAAAATTGTTTTTAAGCAAGAACACAGACACATTTGAATGCTTTTGTTTCACAATACAAGTGCCTTTTGTTGTGTGTGATTGTGTGTAATGGCCACATTATGTAGATCACAGATGACATTTTCCACACCACATAAATAAACCGCAAAGTGTAAGATAGCAGGTGGCATCTTCACACGTTTTTCATGATTAAAGACCTGATGCATCTCCAGGTTGGGAGAATAAACCATTCCCTGAGTATGATGATTGTTTAAGTGCTCTATTAAAGAATATGTACTATGAAATGAAGAGATGACACATTGCAATGGTTTCAGCTTACACAAACACACATTATGATTGAACAGGGAACAGTCTCACAATTTTCAAAGTTTAAAAGGTTATCAAGGAAGTTCTTGCAGTAACGTTAGTAAAATGTACCCTAAATATCCAAAGCATTTTTTTAACAGTTACAGGCTGTTATTCATAGTATAGTATGAGTTCTGTTGCTGGATCAGTTTTTGCATGTGACAATAATGACGAACATTAATATGTTCTTCAGATCACTGACTTGACATCAGCCATGGGTTTGCTCACATTGAGATCCAAACAAGTACTTTATGAAATATTAAAGACTGTTCAATAAATAAAAGAATACATTGGAATTCAGCTGAAGTGTTTCTTGTCTCTGTGAATCAGGCACAGAGGTTTGCTGTGTGTGTGGTGTGTGGAGAAGAGCAGGGTTTTGTTAAATGCACCCAGAGACCGTCCCTCCATACTAAATGTGTCTTTGGTATCTCTGATATTTCAGTCTGGATAATTGGTATTTGATTAAATGGATATACCACTTTTTCCAAGGAAATTGCTGTTCTTGTAACTTCTAGGGCATTGCGCTCGCAACCCCAGAGGCATAGGTTTGAGTCCCAGGGAATCCAGCATTCCAGGGACCTAAGGTGAATTTGAAGTATACATTTTAAAAGCTTCTTTCAAATGCACAAATGTAAATGTAGGGAAATATCCATCATGCCCATGTCACAAATGGGCAGGACAGCACAACGGGTGAAAGCCATTTATCTTCTCAACACATGGAACAGATTTTCTGTTGGTTGTGAATCATTTGAAACCTGTAGGTTGTGACGTTGATGCAGTTTTCAGGAGAATCTGTTTGCGTGTGCAACTGGTCCTGCTTTTTGAAGACTTTGTACAGAGCTGAAAATACCAGGCATATCAATGAGAGGTCAGACAGTGTTTTATAACTCACCGCTGTCAGTTCATTATGTTTCCATCCGCTAAGTTCAGGTTCAAAGTAAACTCTTTTCACTTTAACAGGAGGTCACAGGAGCTTGTTTCATTTCCTGTTTTATACTTGCTGTTTTTATAAGGGAAAATAATTGTGAGTGGTGTTTTTTTGCATGTTTTGAGATTGCTGGGCTATCCTCTGTGATGTTGTGTACGGCTGGGCAATATATTGAATATTTATAATATATATGTGATCATTTTTCTCCCGTTTAAAATAGCAAACACAGTAACAGTCAATTACAGTCAATAACATTCAGCATTTGATGTTTATTAAATGCAGTTATGCAGAGTGTGAATTTGGACCAATGAGATTCTGTTGTGGGCGGGGCTACCACCACAACACCCCAGGAATAGAAACCAAGCATCAACACCACTTGATTGCTCTCAAGGCGCCACTGTTTCACTGGGCAGCTCAAGGTTAAATGGCAGAGCGGTGATGCCCCGGGTTATACCGTCAGCACTTCTTTAATCTACACATATAGCCATCTCTGTGTGGACATGCTGCAGTTTTGCTTTAGCATGTATCTGTTCTCCTCTGCTGTTCCATAGCCCTGTTGACCTGCTGCCTGATTCAGCCTCGGGTGAGGGAAGGATGAAGCTCTCTTGACAGGTTTAAAACAGGATGCTTTACTAAATACCTTTACCTGCTGCCACATCACTCCATCGTTTACACACACATACGTGAGCACACTTGTGGAGGCCAAATCTGGCTTTATTCTCCTCAGCTGTTGCATTATTTGGCTCCGTTTCAAATCTGCTAGTTAACCTGGATCTGCACATCACTGAATATTCTGACACCTTTCCTGAACAACCACTAGCCAGTCCTGCAATGACATGCAGCCTAAAAAAAGGTTATTCCAAGCAATGTGACACATTTAGAGTGTTTGATTGACAAGGTGCAATAACGGGCAGGCATGTTGTTTCTCTCCTCAGGGCCCTCAGCAGGTTGAGGGTTCAGTGAGTAATGATGTGAGCTGCAGCTTTACGTACTCTCAGACCCCAGGGTAGACACCGGAGGCTGAAATTTGGAGAATCGTGCTTATTAAAAAGTCGTGTTACTCTTCTCTCAGTGCTCATCCTGACTCTCTTGTCACCAGTGATATAATTGAGCATCGTCAGCAGGATTACATTGATTCAATGGCTAGAAATGTAACGATCCACTAAACTCTGAACAGGGTTCTGTTGGTTTTCTGTTAGTAAGTTAACTATTGTATTTATGCCATAAGATGTAGGTGCATATTATCTGAAATTTCACTACTGATATAAAATGGGCGCACAAAACTGACACTAAACAACAGCGAAAAGCTGTCTAACAGTTTTAGTAAATATTTCATCAGGAGGGTCATCGATTCTGCATGTACAAAATAAAAAACAAAGAACAAAAAGGTGTTGGGGAATTAAAAGGCAACAGAGCAGCTGCTGGCCGCTGTAATTACCGCAGGGTCGAGCTGCAGGAGCTTCATAACTCAGAACTAAATTAAACCGGCTCGGCTACCACTGAACTTCATTAAAACCAGCTGTATATTTTTATTAAATGTCTTGTTTCATTTTAAAATCCATCACATTACAGAAGTAAAATGGGTTGCAAATGAAATTGATGATATTAGACTGTATTCTCAAACCAGGTGTGTCACTAATTAAGCAGTCATTTTACAACTCATCATTTTTCATCTTTACAACTCCTCATGTTTTCCTTTCCAGCAACAGCGTACAGTGTACAGACTGACTCTGGTGAAGGCCTGGAACGTGGACGAACTCAAAGCCTACGCTGACCTCATCGCCCTCAGCCAACCAGACTTCATTGAGGTCAAGGTAAGCTTTCTGCCTTCCTTATCGAGTGCATCATTTTTTCTTCAAATACATTTGCATGAAAGCAAGGTAATGATGTCTCATTAAATTTATTCTAATGTGTTAATTTAATGGCTTCTTCAATGGGTTGAATGAAATGATGGAACTGGAAGCCCCTGTGCTGTAACAATGTTCATCTGAATAGGGTGTTAAATTTAAAAACATTTTGATGAAGTCCCTTTCCCAATTATAGTCTGTTCCACTGACATTATACAGTATAATTTTCACAATATATAGAATAAATTTGTTTGTTCTTAAGTCCAAGCTTATGGAACTTATTGATTTCTCTGAATACTGTCAATGCATTGTTGTATTTAAGCATTGTGTTTGTTTGTAAGACCAATGACGGGGGAGTGATTAGGGAGCTTTTTGAAAACGTAGAATTTCAAGAAATTACACAATATACTTTGCAATATGTCCCAAATAATAATTGTAATATGTTGAAATGAGTAAACTTAAAGTACTCAGATGTTCTCCTATTTATCGTAAAAAAGTATAGATCCATGCACACTGTAACGACTGACATTACCCACAACTGTGAGAGGGTGACGTGACTCGGTTTTGCTATACGCTGAAATGTATATACTTTGCCATAACAAAAATGGTACATACCTTTATGACGAAGCATAAGTAGGCGATTTGGGATGCAGTATATAAAAGCAACAAGTCATCAACATATTTTGTACATAGTGATAATGTGATTTAGGACCACAAAGACCAAGTTTAAGTCAGTGCTTTGTGAAATGCCATGATAGAAGCTTTGAAATAGTCGACTTCAGAAAATTTGAGTTTTTGAAACTCAAAAGAATGAAATTCTTGTTTTTAATTCTGTAATTTAGATCCTCATCCAACTTAATCAACCTGACCTCAAGCTTAATCTAATTGGCTCGATTAAATCTCTCCTCATCTAAGCCACTTACTGAATTTACAATTCAAAAATTGTTAACAATTGTAAACTGCTTACAGCATGAAACAGATTTTTTTGTTCAATTTTTTTCAAGACTCCAAGAATTACTCCAATCCCATTCTGATGTAGACACTTTTATGTAGCATTTGTGCTTTAAAATGTGCAAAAACACAGTGACAGTGATTTATTTTATGTAGTCGTGAAAACCAACAGACTCTTGTTTCAAACCCAAGTGGTCCCAGGAGACGAATTTGAGCCTTGTGGCACTTACAAGTGTAAACAGGTATCTGTTTCACCTGAGAACCTGTAAGCTGACAATCTGATGGACCATAATACCAAGTGTAAACAGGGCCATTGCTACCAGTAAAGAAGTTTGTATTTTTTTCACATCTGTTCAATTACAATTTTATTCATTTTAGTTTCTCCTCTTTCCTATATTCAGCTGTAATTCGCATCTCATTCAGTCTTCCACAAATTTCTTTCCTGTTGTACTCCCAAGGGGGTCTGTTAACAGGAATCCACAAAACTGCCCGTAATCTTATTACAAGTCAACAGCTGGTCATGTGATCTGTGAGCACCTGCCCCATAGGGAGCCTGCCTCAGCACATTCACATTCAAAGCAGAGCCACTTCAAAGTAAAGCCGACTTCAACTATGACATTCTGTTACCTAGCAACAATAATCGCCCACTTTGATAGACCGCAGAAGGCGAGGATTTACGCCTCCTCCTGCAGAATAAAATAAAGGCCAAGTGTGAGAAGAAATCACAGAATTTAACCAAACAGAACTGGGCTGCCTAAATACTGTAAACATGGGTTCTAAACCTTTGTATTAGTATGTCACCTTTGGACAGATCTGTGCAGTTCTCTTATACATTGTTGGTATCTGGACTTCAGCACTAAGGGTGTTTTCTGTTTAAAAACTAGAGCTGTTTGTTTACACACCACATCCGAGATTTAAATGATTTGTAGAAGCCGTTTGCCTAATGGTGTCATTGCCAAGCTGCTACACATCTGACCTTCCTGAAAGTGGCATCAATCATCTAAAGTGAACGTTCGTTTTTTTTAATGGTTTGCTTACTGCAAAATGGCCCAGTGCAAACATAATATTTTGCTGTCTCCCAAAATTGGTTAAAGTAGTGGTGATTGTTTTGTAACCCTGAAAATCAACCACATTTCTCATTTCAATGCAGCAGCTTTCAGATGAATTAGCAATCCATCCAGAACCTTCGTTTTTAGGACTGTGTGGTGAAGCCTTGCTAGTAACTTCAAAAGTTATCCTTTTCAATTATTTCTTGTTCTTTACCTTCTTTTAGGGGCATGTTTTGAAACGTACAAAACTCAGGTGAAGTCAGGCACTTACAATGGAAGTAATTGTGGCCAGGCAATACATGTTAAATTTATACTGTGTATTGCCTTAAGTATAACTACAAGACCTAAACATTGTGTGTTAACACAAGATTAAAGCATGTGATAAATCTTTTAAACCTGCTAACTTCTGCACAATGTCTGTGCAGGGATGAGAAGAAAGGATGTGATGTAACTTCCTTGTTTACATGGCACTGAGCAGGTAATTCGATAGAACTTGAACTGATTCATCGTCTTGAACCAGCGGAACACAAGCATGTCTCCTTCCTGTTACATAATTCATTATGTCAGACAATAAAAGACAGACAGAAACAGTATAAAACAAGCTGTCTGCTACATCTATATCAGCTACACACCTTTGTTTACATCCACAATTCATTTGACAAATGTATATACTTTAGAGTTCAGAAAATACATTATTACTGAAACAAATTATTACTGTTGTGCTTAAATTGGGCTTCATTTCAGCTTTCACCTTTTAACCCTCTGTACCCCGACATTGTGACTGATAATTGAATCAAGAATTGTGCAAAAAATTGTGATAATTGATCTTAACTTGTTAAATGACTCTTTGCTTGTGCTACATCAGACGGCCAGTTTCTCTTAGCCATTAAACCTGTTTGTATATTTAGCTGAGCATCGATGCCTTGACATCTCATTTTCCTCTATAGCTCTCCAGTGGGCCAGTCATCAAACCAACAGCAGTGGCAGAATTGTGTTGTGTGTTTGCCCAGTTCTTGGTTGTGGAGAAGTGGTGATTTATGTGGGGAGTAATGAAGTTCAGTGTTAGGTTTGAAACGCGTGCCTCTGAGTTATGAAGCTCTTCGGCCCTTCCAAGCGGTTTTGCCCGAGTGCAGCTCACGCTTGCAGTAATTACATCATCCGACAGCTGCTCCTTACCCACCAAGCTACCCAGCACCTTGTGTTGTCTGTTGTCATACGCATTGTTTTGTGAGTTGAGTTGTAAAGTTGAGATTTGCAACACATCATGTTTCTGAGTGAGACTGAATATTCAACAAGAAGAAAAGGCGACACTGATTTATGTGGTTTATTTTCTTCTAAATTTGTTGGTTAAAATATAAGCTTTGTTGAGATAATTGAAAGAGGAAAGTCATGTTGTAGGTGGAGCAAGTTAAGAAAACTTTATTTATTTTGTGAAACTTTGCACAGTTACACCAGGAAATAATAAGCAGCCATTTTCTTTTTATCTTGACCTTAAAGCTGCATAAAATATAATGATATTGGAGTTGGCTGGTCTGACCCATAAGAACAGTCCGATTTCTTACTTCAATGGTAAGCAATCATGCCCATTGGGCGTTTATTGATAAATTTATAATTCCTGTGCAATTAGAGCATCCTCAATGAGCTTACCAACAATATCTGCCACAGTTATCCAGAAGATTAGACTTCTGAGGACAGTATAAACTACAAATGAACAATTTACCTTCTGAACACCACTATTGTGTTGTAGTGTCACAAGCTGCAATAGATTAAAAAAATCTATAGCCTTGTTTGTTGGGACAGGCAGGCTGAAGAAACACCCCTCATTGTTCTTGCCTCATTAATTTATCAGACAATTTCTGTAGGTAATCATTATTCTGTATGGCTTCAGAGCAGGCTGATAAAAGATGGGCTCATTAATTCTCTACCAGGCCTGGAATATCAGCCCTGGACATCAGCCACAGCCCAGAGGACTCGAGTGAGGAAAGCATGAAGCCTGTCTTCCCAAGTGTCTTTTCAATTCCACTGTCTTCTGTAGTACAGTCATAGTGTATATAGTGTATACTGTATATACCGTAAGATTGTTTCAAAGAGTTTTTTCTTTATACTATGACGCTTGTATATATATAATGCAATATAGTGGTAATCATAATGCGTTCAGGCCTTAATACATTTATAATCAGTTGTATGTGCTCATGAATAATTGTAATGCATTATGGTACTATCTATTCAAAGTCATATCTGTAGTCTATCTGTAAGTTCACGACTGTAAACATCCGATTGGTTCATTCAGCATCCATGAATGCGCTACCTTCATAGCCCGCT
>JAZGTJ010015963.1:0-13010 GCA_036877575.1 Botia almorhae | reverse complement strand
TCCCTGAACTGCTTCTGATTGGATTGCATATAACCTTCATTCTTGTTTTTGTCCATTCATTTCAGTGGAATAGATGTTGTGAGGAACAAGATCAAAATGTTTGCCCAGCAAAAGGTCACGCTGCCTAAAGGTCGCCACAAGATCATCATTCTGGATGAAGCTGACAGGTAAGGAGTTTATTATAATTGAAAATCATATAAAAAAAAAGGTATGTATGTAAGCATGTTGTTTTATTTGTAAATCAGCATGACAGATGGGGCCCAGCAAGCTCTGAGAAGAACCATGGAGATATACTCTAAAACCACACGCTTTGCCTTGGCCTGCAATGCGTCAGATAAGATCATAGGTTAGTTCAATGTCATTTCAATCTTTGATGATTTGCCCCACATGAGCTGCAAAACTTTTGTGATCAACTAGGTCCCAGTGTAGCTCTTATGCAAGCTATGCATATATAAGCTTATCCGCATTATCCTGGGAGTTGAGAGTGATGTTTGGTTGCAGAGCCTATCCAGTCCCGCTGCGCCGTGCTGCGTTACAGCAAACTGAGAGACGACCAGATCATGATGCGTCTGATGGAGGTGGTAGAAAAGGAGAACTTGCATGTCACCAACGATGGCCTGGAAGCCATCATCTTCACTGCTCAGGGGGACATGAGACAGGTCGGTCTGTCTGACCACTGTTGCGCTCTGGGTGACTTACGATTGTTGTGCTCAAATATCTCTTTTGTAATCTGGGTCTTTAGGCTCTGAATAACTTGCAGTCAACAAATTCAGGATTTGGCTACATCAACAGTGAAAATGTCTTCAAGGTAATTTTGGATGTTGTTTGAATACTTGAAATAGGAGATCACTGAGATACAGAAACATATCAGATGATGTGCAACCAGTGATGTTTCTGCAGGTGTGCGATGAGCCACATCCTCTGCTGGTTAAGAGCATGCTAGAACACTGTGTCAACGCCAACATTGATGAAGCCTACAAGGTGCAACAAAACATTTGCCTGTGAAAATATGCAGCACAAGTGTAATAATCAAACAATAAGAACTTAATAGACGCTAAGGCAGAATCGTGTTGCTGCTTCTCTCCGCAGGTTATTGAACAGCTTTGGTTGCTAGGATACTCACCAGAGGACATCATCGGAAACATCTTTAGAGTTTGTAAGACCTTTCAGATGCCTGAATATTTAAAGCTGGAATATATTAAGGTAATTGTTCTATATTACTGCTATAAATACACTTAAATACACTACCGGTCAAAAGTTGGGCACATCTACTGAGTAGTTACTATTATAATATGTGGACAATGCTAATAATGATGTCATCCGATCTAATAAATAACAAACGGAAATGTCTTGGAATGTTTCGTAACCAAAATGTTTAACAAATAAAAACTCGTATTTAAGCTATTATATTTTTATATTTGTAGCTACTTCTATACAAAGCTACAGCTCTGCATATACACACACTCAAACTGAACATAATGAGATCCTTGAATACTGTTAAAAATCATCACATGCATGCTGGGCTGTTGTCAGCTGCCTTGGCTGTTTGTTCCAGCTCATCTAGTATTAGTACATAAGCACAATTTGTATTAATCCGGAAAACTTATTCAGAAAAGTTTTGTAAAAAGTCAGGCATTTTAACATAAGCCAAAAAGAAACGGTAAAGTTTGTTTGAACTTTTGACTGGTGGTATAGACTTTTAATTTTGTCCAAAATACAAAATGAAGAGTAAACATAGCATATAGTAATTTTGTTTTAATCACAATGCAAACAAACGAATCATTTACTGTAATCATGTTTGTGATTTTTCAGGAGATTGGTTATACACATATGAAAGTGGCAGAAGGAGTGAACTCCTTATTACAGATGGCCGGTCTGTTGGGTCGACTGTGCAGCAAGACTGCGGCACCTGACGCAAGCTAAAGCCAAGAGATGACATCCACTGATCACCCTAATCTTCCTCATTATTCTTCATCTGTCAATACATACTATCACTTCTGTATAAAATAAAAAATTGTTTAAAAATGTAAAAAAAAAAAATCTGCAGTAATAAAAATAAAATACTTCTGTTTGTGAATGGTTTAATTTCCTGACTCTTATCAATAATTTTTTAGACCGTTATACTGCAACATAGCCCAGTTTTAAATGAACTGTTTACTCAAAGTTTTTACTTTTACCAACATGTTAGATGTTACAGCAAACATTTACGCTGTTGTTGTGGTTGTCAGTTGATTTTTACACCAGTTAGACTTGCGTTGACAAGTTTGGTGGAAAAAAAAATAACCAATGCAAAGTGTACTGAAGTTTTAACTTATGAGCTTGTTTTAGTCTTTGTTGCATATATGTTGCCCCACTTATGATCTTCCACACCCCTGGTACCTGTTTGATTTATATGTGACAATGGGGACGACGCGGACAACAGATCTATTTGATTTCGACGTTTTGATTTTTACTGTAAATGTCTGTGTATGTGGTATCTATGCATTGTGATGTTTGTTGATAATTAACTGCTGACAAATTACAGTTAAGCTTGTTTGAACATTACGTCTTTATTCATGAGCAAAAAACATCAACACAGCGGCACTGAACATGTTCATAACTTAAAGATTGACAGCAGGTGCATTTTTAAAAGTATTTAAAGCCACAACAGCATACAAACAGAAAACCTCTTCTAATTTTGAATAGCAAAGTCATTAAAACACCTAACGTCATAAACAGTTGAACTGGGTCTCATTTTTGTTACAGGCTTGTGGACGAAGTTTCACGTGTTCAGTTGTGCTCTGTCATAGTATTCACATATTCATCTGTATCAGAATAAAAGAACTGAGTGAGTTATGCTATTTCATCATAAATTACAAAAATTATAATCAACAAAATATATATAAAGCTTACCGTCATCAGGTCTGTTGTTCAGAAAATCAGTGTTTTCATAAGAGCTATCTGAGCAAACAAACAGGCAGTGTATTAGTTTTGAAATCTACATAAATATTTTTTAATGCAATTCCTAATACAGTCAGAAAAGTTTTTGTATTTTAGACAAAACGCTTATCCACGTTTAAACTCACATTGCTGAAAAAATGCATACATTAAAATCATGTTATACGTAAATATTAGTCACATTTAGAAAATTCAAACACCGTAAATTTTCATGAAACCAATTCACACATTTGTAGTTAAATGCACTTGAACGTACCACAGATCTGTTACGCATTATAAAAATTTGTCTTATTGAAATGAAGTATTTGGATTGAAGTTATAAAGTGTTACCGATTGTAAAAACAAAATATGCCAATGAAAAAAAAAACTAGAAACAGATGTTATAATGTTTTTAAAATGCCAACCTGAGTCATGCTGGATTTCTTTTGTGGGAAAAACATTCTCGTATGTTCCTGTATCTGGGGTATGTAGAGCGCAACTTCATTAGAATGTTTTCTTTGAGCATCTTAAAATTGTCATTTGTGCAAGCTATGTGCTGGGTAGCAATGGACACTTTTAGCTGTAAGCGTGTGACTTGTGATCTTCAATTGTTTAACCGCTTTTGAAACAGATGTTCTGTTTTTAACATCTAGTTTGTATAACTTTAGAGGCTTGCATGTGTCTGATGAAGGAATGCATTGCTTGACCTCATTTTTTTCTGTTAACGCAACTGAGAAGTACATGACAGGCCAGAATTAAGAGTGTTCGATGCTAACAATTGTAACTAATTATCTGTGCAGACATACCTGCATCTTCTTCATTTGCATAAAGGGCATCTGGAATCGGGTCGCTTGGAAAATCAAGGAGTAGTACATTAGAAACATGTCAGCATATCATATATCAAATAAGGATTGTTACATCGTATTCTAGAAATGTCTTAAATGATAATGATACAACTTAAAAACGTCACTCACACATATGTTGGTTCATAGGTTCCATCAGCTTCCACAAAAACAAATATAGTGCATTACATAGCTGTATTTAGAAATGACTCACTAAAGGTGATTTCAAGATTGTATTAATGATGACATACGATTGGGAATGTTCTGATAACTGCAATGGATGTGGCCTGTTGGAAATCCTATAAAAACAGTTATACTGTTGTAATACATTTGTAATACAATGTAATACTTTTTCTTTAGCTGGTACCACAGAGATGAGCAAAGGAAAATTGAAATACAGACCAATAGAAAATTCCTAGGTAATAGAAAACTTCTTACTGCTTGTAGGACTATTTAACATTGTGGTTGATTGCCTGTGAAAAATAATGTATAGACTTGTAACCATGTTGTTTAAATACATATACATTTATGTATATAAATTTAAGACACATCAAGCATCTCAGCTGATCATTACACCCTTAGAATTCTTATAATTGTCTACAGTTTCAATTGTCTTCCATCCCAAATATGATATTTGTGATGATAAAAATACTGGAATAAAATACTAAATGTGACTAACACTGATCATGGGATCTTACCTCTGAGATGATGACACGTGGTTTGGTCTAATCTCTAGAAATCAGACAAAAATTGAATAAAATCTCATTTTTGCCTGATGATGAGCACATTAACATTTCAACTGCCCGAACTGTTTTCTTTCAGACAGAAAATTCTGAAAAAGAAGGTATTCTGTAAAATTATTTTTACACGTAAAATACTGTGTACAATTATCTCACAAGAAGCTGCCTTCAATTTTAAAATATTTTACCTTTGTTAGGTTTATGAGATTTGCTGTTATGTTGATTGCTGAAAGCACAAAATACAGAATTGTCTGGTGTCAGCTGCTTTTGTTTAAATGAGTATAAAAACATTAAATGAGTATATCTGAATTATCCATTTTTCCAAACATTACTTAAACATAATGAAACACAATATCTTAGACTCTAAACAAACCAACTGCAGTTCACTTACAATTCCTTTTTATCATACAGGACGTTGTCCTCCTGTCGCATAACTCAAAATAAAAACAGCCCAATTAGAAGGCAATAAAGAAATACATATAATCTAGACTGCATCATAATCTAAAAACCTTTTCATCTGTTAAAAGACCTAAAAAGGTGAATCACTTACTAGCTCTTTTTTTACAACGCAAACAGAAGACGAAAACGCAGCCGAGGCAGACCAAAGAAATGATGGCAAGGAGAACTCCTTGCTGGCCTCTGATTTCAATCATGCCTTATTATAAAGCCGACAACTAAGAATAAATAATAAAAACAAAATCACTTGAATGGTCACAGATTTTGTTATATATATATGTGTGTGTGTGTCTATACATAGTAAATATGCAGTATATATTCATCTGCAAATTACTTCACCGATTCAGTACAAGTTATATGAATTATTCAAGATATGACATTTGATTTAAAAAAATTTCTTTTTACATCAGCAACTAACTGGATGTAACTAACACAGGATGTTCATGATATAATCATTATGTGATCTTTCACTATTTCTGTTTCCGTTCATTTATGACCGTCCATTTGTGAATGAAAAAGTGTCTGACCTTCCCTATTACCACTTAAACAAATCACATTATTATTATTATATAAATGTCACATTATTACTAAAAACACCAGTATGTCGTTTTCTGCGTACCAAACAACTTATACTTATTGCACAATTCTCTTTTAATCATCACATTGAATGATGGAAAAAGTATGTGAGCAGTTACCTTTAACAAGACTCTCGGTCCACTTTCATTCTGATGAATATTGCTTGAAGTCACACAAAGGACTAATGAGAGACAGAATGAACCTATGTGTTTCCTGTTTCAAACTGAACCTAACCACATCCGTGCAGAACCCTGCCGGACACCGATGAAGAGACCACCACAAACCCACAGCAGTGCACGCTTGACAGAGGTGAAATCATGCAGCTCGATGCTACATCTACGTTAACTGCCACGCCTGAAAATGTCAAACCCAGTCAATAGCCTTTGAGACGCATTCGGTGACAGAAAATGCAACCAGACAGAGAACCATTGTAGAACCTGACTGTTGTTTCCTCAAAAATCTTTTGTGTGTTTGAGCGTACTCAAACAGTAATAAACTGTACTGTAATAAACTGATGCGTTGAAGGGTTTACAGAAGCTCTGTGAGAGCTTATTTAATGTTTTCTAGATGTTTCATAATTTAGGGTTTATGACATTTAAAGCATGTCAGACTGTAGGTGGTGTGTGGGTATGTTTTTCCGCTGTTTATACAACCTACATTATTGTGTTACTACAACACTGTTGTTTTTGTAAATGATCTTAAAGAAGCTTTTAAGTCACATTAAACTAAGAAGTTTGAACATTAATTGCTATTGTCAAATTTAATTAAAGCCAATGTAAGAGTGGCTTTATATACATATACATATATGTATGTGTGTGTGTGTGTGTGTGTGTGTGTGTAATTCATTATATTTATTTAAATTTCATATTTTATATTTATTTATATATATAAATATATATATATGTGTGTGTGTGTATACCCGCTTTACCTGTGTATATATATATATATATATATATAAACAGCTTTAAAAATACCAGTTATATCAGTTGCTAAAAAATATAAAATAGATGATGATACCTTGTTTTACAGAATTCTAATTCATTATTAAATTAGCGTTTTTTTCAAATAAAAAACTAATGTATGACAGCTTTTTCCTCCGCAATCATACGGAATTATTTTTATTTTTCCAGGAAGTGATGCAATGTAAATACATAAGATCTCGCAGAAACAATAAACACTTTCCGACACATCGGATGTTTAAAGTTGCGCAGAATTGAAAGTAACAGAATTCGGGGCCTCATCAGACATTACCATAGAACACAAGGAATACAGCTGGGGAATCAATCCTCAATGACTATGTTAACTATATGTGATGATGCAGTCAGAAGGTGTGATCTTATAGAAGGGGTCCTCTGTGCAGTGGGTGGCTGGTTTCCTCATAGCCCCAGACATTGTACCGCAGCATTATGTTGTGGCTTGAATACTGTAGGTCGTGAATCTTCAGTAAACACTAGATGACACTAGGTGAAAACAATGGAAACTGTGACTACACGTTTTCAGAAGCGTTACTGCCATTTTACTGCAAATGCATTTTCCATCGTTAGCGTCACCGTTTCCAGTAATGGTAAAGCGTTCAAAAGGTGATTCATATTTCAGGTCTGATCCGATGATGGACAGTAACTCGGTTTATATATTTATATACTTACAGGCACTGCCGCTCAAGCTGGTGGACAAATAACTGCTGCCAAAGGAACTTCCAGCACCTCCTCCAATGCCTAGACCTCCTCCGAGACCCAGTCCTAGGCCAGACCCAAAACCTCCTCCAATGCCTCCACCCAGGCTGGCCCCCAGGCCAAATCCACCTCCAAGACCCAGACCTGCACCTCCACCCAGACCTGCACCTCCTGCAGCTAGGCCTAGACCTCCTCCACCTGCACCTCCTCCTAATGCGGTCTTAGACATGTGCACGGTGATGCCGCCTCCAGATTTCAGCCTGGTCCACAAAACATATACGCATTATGTGTCGTGTCAAGTAAATCAGAAATCATCTACTCAGGTCTGCTTTCCTCACCTGTTCTCTTCACTGTCCAGCAGTTTCTTGTAAGCTGTGATTTCCACCTCCAGGGACATTTTGCTGGCCAGAAGCTCCTGATATTCTTGACCGTAATGAGTAATTTGCTGAAGAAAAGCCACATTTAAATTAGGTCGAGTGTGAGCAACAAGTTTACTTTAAAAGTTGTCATTTACGCAACTGCAATATTTGCATTCAAACTAGTTTCAACAATCAATCTGTCTTCCACTGGTCAAACAGGTAGCCACGCCCTAAACTCACGCCATTGGTTGAGCCATTGTTGTCGTGTCAGGTCCTTCATACAAACAGACTGAAATTCAGCACGGTTCTACTAGTGGCAAAGAAATTACACATTTCACCTTTAACGATGCAAAACAGTGTTCAGTTTAATTAATATTTACCTTTCTGAGATCATCGAGCTGAGATTTGAGGGTGAGAACTTGGTCCTGGTATGTCTCTGTGTGAGAACTGGAGTGCAACTCCGCTTCATCAACCTGAGACTCCAGCTGCAAGTTCTGCCATTGAAGAAACCATTAATCGCCTAAACGTGTCTAGAAATGGCTGGAGTGCCGGATATTTGTGACGTGTACACCAATACCCACCATAGATTTGATCCTCTCGATCTCTCTGTGCACCGAGTCAATCTGCAGCTTGTAAACTCTCAGTTCCTCCTTGGCTGCGGTGAGTGTCTGGGAACTCGGCTGAGTAGAAACGGACATCAGGGAGAGCTGTGTTGACGTTAAAAAAAGGAGAGAGGTTTCGTGTTGATTCATGGTATCATCCAGACGGGTGCAATGCAATGACTCTCCACCAGATGGAGGCAGTTCGCAAAAGATGAATTGAGTCTTACTTGAGAAGCGATGCCAATACAGGCACGCACGATGGCGTTAAGATTAAGGCTAGCAATAGAATCGAAAATGTTTAATTAAATATAACTTATTGATTCAATCGCAATGGAAAGCTGAGAAAACACACCAAATGATGAACACGAAGGTGGAAGGCTATTCAAATTAATACAGAATCAACCTACGGCTCAGTTAAATTCGTTAGTTTTAATTAGTACAAAATGAAATTGACAGCCCTAGTTAAAACATTTAACCCATACCAAAGCCTAAATGATTATAAACGAACATATTAATTTTCTAAATGTGAGTTAGTACAGATCGCATGTTTAAGATGCCTCATACACTGTCTTGCACTGAGAGCAGGGCGTCCTGTTTGCTGCGCTGTGCCAGAGCTTCATAGTGCGCTTTGACATCACCCAGTGCTGCGGTCAGATCCTGTGCCTGGGCTGCGTTATCCACGGAGATCGAGACTGCTGACTTCACTCCACCTGTCACTATGTTTCTCACCTCTTTCACTTTCTAACAAATACACACACACATACGCAAGCTTAGGCTATTGGTAAAATAATAATCCATTATATCACACTGCATAAATCATGGTAAATGTATATTGTATAATTCTATATAGCTATATTGCTGGCTGTTCACTTACAGCATCATACACCTGCTTGGACAGAGCAATCTGATCCTCCAGTCCACTGATGCTGGTTTGCAGCTCGAAAACGGTAAAGTAGAGATTATCCACGTCCTAATGGAGGAAAATGTCTGAAAGTCAGGACTCCTGGAACAATATGGGATCTATCCTAATGAGTTTGAACTGAGTTCAGGTCTCTTACCTCTTTCAATGTAGTCCATTCTACTTCCAGACTCTTGGTTTGAGCTGTTTCCTCATCATACCTGACACAGTTTACATCATCATAATTCGTTGCTTTCTTACCAAGATGAGATATATTTATCCATGATCCAAAATTACTTACACAAATGGTGAAAGATATAGATAATATCTAAATATAAATATTATTATTTATGTACTACACGTAAATAAAAAAAATATATTTATTACAGTAAAATTACTTTGCCTATACAGATGAGATAACCTAAAAATACATCAATACATTAAGAGCAAATAACACATTTTTAAAGAAAGATGTTTCTAAAGTGCTTATAATATCTTTAATGCTGGGGAAAACAATGAGTATTTTAAGCACAAATAATATTTATTATTCACGAATGTAGGCTTGTTTTATTGTGGTGAAAGAGTCATGGTCTCACCTAGCCTGAACATCATCAATAATGCCTTTGTAGTGCTCTATCTCGGCGATGATGGCCTCTTTAGTAGCTGTGAAGCTGTCAATTTGGGATTTATATGTTCCGATGGCAGAGGTGAGGAGGATGGAAGAGCTGGCAGGTCCTCCCTGCTCTGGGTTGGTAAACATGGCAATCTTGGCTTTGAGCACTGCGTTGTGCTGCTCCAGTGAACGGGCCTGTGGAACATCAAAGATGTAGTCAGAGATACCCACCAGAGATGCTTTTAATACACAAGATGTCCATCCTCATTATTGCATTAGAGCATTAAGAACTGGTTTTTGGTTTGTAATTTATTGTTTTTAAACGGGAAAAAACCTACATTGCTTAATGAGAGTTTTAGCCCACCTTATCAATGAAGGAGGCGAATTTGTCATTGAGGGCCTGCAGTTCCTCCTTCTCCTTCATCCGTGTCACCTGCACTGTGTCTGAGGAAGGGAGTGTCGGGTCGATGCTGAGCACTGGACCGGCACCAGCGTCCACTGTGGTGGTAGAGCTGATGAAGGATGGGTTGAAACCATAGCCTCCGATTTTGAAGACTCTGCCCCCCAGGTGGGCTCTGAGTGGAGCCACCCCAGCTCTAAGCCCTGCTGCTCTGACTCCTCCAGCACCCAAGCCTAACCCTCCACCTAGAGCAAGAGCGCCACCGCCGATGCCTAACCCTGCCCCTGCAGCAGCTCCTGCTCCAAAACCCACACCCAGGCCTCCTCCAAAGCCGAGGCCAGCTCCTGCTCCCCTTGCCAAGCCGAGCGAGCGGGACAGAGCCACGTTAACGCCCCCGCCGCCTCTGGCCCCAGAGAACAGACGGTTGCCTCCATAGGTGGCTCCAAATCTGACAGCTCCCCCACTGATGCGCATGCTTGTGTCTGCCATATCTGCACTCAGAGCCGGGGTCCAGGTCTTTGCACAGGAGTCCTGGTGCTCAGTCAGGCTGTTGGACTCCTAATTTGTGCTTTAAATACACAGGTCTTCGAAGGGCAGACCAGGTATGTTGGTGGTGATTCGCTCTAGCTGCTGTCAGTTAAAGTCATACGCCCAGACAGAAAGACAAGCAGCATCCCCCCTGCAGGCACTGATTTCCCTAAAACATGTTGGAGGTTATTTAACAGCTTTGGTATGTGGCTTTGAGAAAAAAACAACCCTACAGCTACTTTGCCCATATTAACATAGCGTATCCTTGGATTGACAGATTGTAAGACTTTTTTATTTGTTGCTTGGTCTTATTCTTGTGCGCTTGGGAGATAAACCGTGAATTTCATGTTACCGAGCTGACAAGCTTGTTGGAGGAGCCTGTCATAAATCAAGATGCCTGTGACAGAGAGAGGCAGGTGAAATTTTTTTTCTACCCCAAAGGATAAATTGCAGTTGCTGCAAAAGTGCTGACAAGTATGCAGCGTGCTGTAACAGAGTCCATAGTTTATTGCTGGGTCAGTTAATACTTCGTCAGTTAAGCAGCTGAGATCTACGTATCTTTGTTACTGGAATCGGCTCTTCTACCAAAAATGAACTTGCAAGGCAAACAGAAACAATGGCAGGGAGCCCCTTTCATGACATAAATGAAATATGCTAAGGTCAGCTGCATCCAGAGGGCTGCAATCAGAAAGACGATGGAAGTTATTTCCCAGAAAATTCTGTCCCAGGAGAATTGCTGCCTCGTCCGATCGTGAGCTGCCATCCAGAAGATGCAGTGCTGATGTATCGCTGGAGATAATCAGATATTGAGCAACCCTGACGCACTATCATGAAAAATTAATTTTAAATCATTAGCTTTTTTACACAAGATACAACCCAATTATGTGAGACCTATTGTGTACATGGAAAGCTCTAATTTTAAGATTATTCTAAGATCACTGATAAAATGCTGAGGTAGTTAATACAGTTTCAAAAGTTACAAGCATTTTAAGATTGCTGTAAAATGTACAAATATTGTTTAATCTCAGTTCAATAACAGGATAATATTGAGACTAACAAGAAAGGAAAAGAATGATGTTAGAAATTTGCCTGAAACTGTGATTTATCACTGTCCAATGGCAAGACACAAATGATTACAAAATGATCTACAGCTTGGCTTGGATTAAGAGAAAGAATGTGATCATACCGATAACTGATGTGTTCAACCACCCATGTGTGTGGTACAGAAAACCATACAATCTTTATCACTGACAAACAAACACAGCCATGGATGATGGGTGAAATAAGAGCCATAAGGAACATGGCAAAGTGCAACAATTTGTTTGCAGGACATCTAGTCAAATAAGCTTTATTTATTTTTGCGCAGGAAAATCATCACAACACATTAGTGTACATGTTTTAATAACACAACAGAAATGAATCTGAAGTTTAAATCTGAATGAAACATCATCACTGGTGATGTTTTTAGTCTCGAGTGGATGTGCTTTAATACTGGTATGATTAACATGTGTATGTATATGGTTATGAATATGCAAGATGCATAGGCTAAACAAAAGTGCATTGAGCACCTGTCTAAGATCTATATTACGGCACCCATCCTTTTAATACAGTTCTGTTTATACCGTTTTACTGTTATTTACAAATAGATACAGAGTGTAGTAGTAATAGTCTAAGCTAATGTTAATCTCATATCGTTCCCAACCTGATTCGAAGTGAGCGCAGAAAACAATCAGCACCTTGGACAGTGTCTTGAGAGAATCACAATTCTCATAATTCAATAACCCTTACAGTCTCAATAACTATTAGCCCACTCTGTTCCACCATCAGTTTTCACTTACAAAGCATTCGGCTGCCATCACATTAAAATGAGTCATTATTCGGACACTTCCAAACTTGTACTATCTTAAGATGATTGTAGAAAAAGGACAATCATCTATATCTCCTAGTATAAACGCAAAGATCTCCAAGACGTTCATTTTACATATTTACAAAAGCGTTCACAGTTTTCAGTCGTCCAGTTACGAGGACACAGTTGCTCCACCAGACATGATCTCCTCTCGGTGTTATCCACCAGTATTTGTCGGTGGAGCGGGGCGAACTATCAGGCAGCGACCCGATGCAGGATTCACCTTGGGCGGGATAGAGGAGCCACAATTATCCCGCTCATATTCCTCCTGCGCCCTTTGGATCTTCCTCTTCTTCATCTTGCTTTTGTGAAAGTGGTACGTGGTCAGTGAGAGTAATATAATCCCAATGATGACCGACCCCAGCACCAGCAGAACGATAGTGGACGAGAAAGGCTGGAGCGTGTGTTGAACTTTCTCCACGCGCGTCCCGTTAGTCTCGGACGCCCCAATAAAAGCGCCCCACGAAATCTCGGATACCGTGAACTTCATTATTCTCAGTG
>JAZGTJ010015962.1:0-13011 GCA_036877575.1 Botia almorhae | reverse complement strand
GCCTTGATCAATCTTCCAGTGGATTTTTGACGTTGTGTTTGAAGATAATGATGTTCATTCTGTCTGGAGATGAAGCTGGATGGGGTACAGTATGTTTAGAAGGTGTACAAGCTGGACGAGAGTCAAACACTTTTTATACTGTATTCTGTTAAAATTCTATATTTGAAGGTGAAATCTAAACGGTATGTTTACACTATAGGCATATCTAGACTTGACTTCCTCCAGGCCAGAGATAAAGATTAAACGATCTGAGGAGATCACCATAATACAGTGTAACTTTGTGTGGCTTATAAAACTGTGTACAGGGAAGATTGTTGTATGGCACACTGTTAAATTTTACCAAGTGTGATTCAACCAAACTAGATATTTACATTTTCCAATGTACACTTTCAATAATGCTTGTCCCTGCCACAGTGCTAGGGTGCTATTGATTGTTGCCAAGGTGTTGCCACGCAGTTGCTATGGTGATTGAGTGGCATTTAGCATGTTAGGTGAAGCTTGCTTTCACAATGGTGTAGCAGGTGCTGCTGAAACACCAGAGTTGTCTTAAGCAGCCTCAAAACCTTTAACCATCTTTAAAACAATGACCTGAGTTCTCCTCACACGCACACACTGAACAGATGAGAACAGAAGTGTGCCTCACAAAGAGCATTTGTATGGTAATACTCTGCTTTATTGTGTGTGTGTTGTATGAGAGCAGATTGTGTGCACATGCGTCTGTGAATGACCACTGAGAGAAGTTTATTGACCTTCTCTGAAGCTCTTCTTGAGGAAAGATTTTGTTTCTTAATGGAAACGTTTGGGAAATGTTCTTACAACCTAACATTGCTAAGTGGGTTGTTTCAAGGAGGGGTTGTGAAGCTGAAGTAAATTAACTGCAACAGAAAAAGACAGACGTTTGACACGTGTCACAGTCGGAGGAGAGGCGGGTTTCTAAATCAATTCTCTACACCGGCTGTGAATGTAACGCCATGTTGAGAAAGACTTTATAAATGGATTTTCTGCCTCTTTACAGAGAGAAGATGAGTTAGAGGACAGATAGAAGGAAGCTGTAACATGAATCTCTAGCTTTCAAGTGATGTGTTGAAGGGGGACAATAGAATGTGCTTTTCTTTATAATGTCATTTCAAAAGGTGACAGTGAAAAAACAGACTCAGAAAATGTGATGGGATTCATTCACGAGTATAGATGGACTTTATGTCCTAGCACTGGAAGAGCTGGATTTTGCTGGATTTTGCTGGTTTTTGAAAGGACTTGAAAGTCTGATAAAATTTCATTTTTTTATCAGTATCATTATTGACAGCAAGAAAGGGAATAAAAGACGGACAGATGGAATGATGAGAGGCAGAAAGATAAATGCTTAAAAGTTTAGTGTTGAGGGAAAACTGAAACTCTCTTTCTGCTTTCCGCAAAAAGGATGAAACTACAAATGCAGATACAGGAAGTTATTGTAGAAGTGTGCCATTTTTGGGGGAGGGGAGGAGGGGCTCTGAGGAGCGATAAAATGCAAAGCTAAAGTAATAAGTAATAAGACAGATGGAATGAGGAGAGAAATGAAGGTGTCTCATACTGAAACAGGAGCGATGGGATTGTTGTGGTTATGTGGAGCGAGTCCCCTCTGTGTTCTCTCGTGTTTTCTGTCGAGGAAAAACATTCTCATTATTAAATAACATGACGCATAAAAGTGTTTATTTTGAAAGGCATTAGCAGATCAAAGAGTGTCATAAGTCGTCTGACTTACTGAACGTTCATTCAGATGTAAACAAATCGACAACAGTTTTTTTCAACACTTTTTCAGAATTTTTCTGTGACTTTCTTCTTCCTAATTCTTTTATTAATCGGAAGTTAATGCTGTGTGATGACGCAGTAGAGGACGGATGAGACAGGAGGAGATGATGGTACGAGTGGAGCTGTGCCAGATGGAGGGGTTGACCAGCAGAGTGATGGATGGAGGCAGTGAAGTTTATTTCTTCTCTTGAGTAGTGAAGCACACTGAATTCAGAAGTGTGTCAGTATGGATGGGCAAAGGATGGACGCAGGGGTAAACAGAAGGGGCAATTTCCATTAAACTGCTTTTTATTAGCACATACAAAAAGCCAACAGAGCTTCATCACACCATAATGGATACAGACCACACACACACACACAGTTAACCAACTGGAGTGACCTCTCAAGTGTACATTTACAAGGTTTATTTGAGCAGGCAAGACTGAACAAGCTGAGTCTGTTTGCAGCTGCTTTGGTCTAGCACAGAACCGTCTTTATTATCCGGAAAGGTTTTCATCAGAAAGTTCTTTGATCAAAGTTTGTCTCTCCTTTCTCGTTCAGAATTAGATCAGTGACACTTTAAACGAATCCGGCTAATTAGCAGGAAAAACGCGGTATGCAGACGTTCTTATATATGCAGGAGAAACAGACTGGAGTCATGCTGGTGACAGCGGGAGAAGTTCGTTGTCATCACAACCAAAACGCCTCTTGATTCCATGACATGACATCATTCTTCTGATGTTTGAGGCCATCGCTGTTGAGTGTGATTTCTCTTGGCTTAATTGCAGTACAGATCATGTGTCAGTGTTTGTGGTTTTGTCCCCTCTAACTGGTACATTACACAAGCTCTTAGATCTGAATACAGACTGTTTGTACTCAAATGAATAAATTCATGTTCTAGTCTAGGGCTCATAAAAAGCCCAGCTAACAATGTTAGGTTGTAAGAACGTTTCCCTAATGTTTCCATTAAGTAACAAAAAACGGTGACACTTTCTCTCTGCCATTGGAGGACAACGTTTTTGGCAATTTAGAGAGCTCTGTGGATCAGAGTGTGTGTGTGTGTGTGTGTGTGCTGGCATTGTGCTGTGTTCTTTTGGGGGAAAGTTGACATCGTGTGTATCAGTTTGGGTGGTCCAGCCTCTGTTTAATTTGCTCATTAAATGTAAATTAAAATTATACGTCCACAATGACCAGTACATAATGTTCTGCTTCCCTGGCCACTTCCTCTGTGTTTTCTATTAACGCTGTTATCAGAAAGCTGTCTGAAGTATTGACTCTCCTTCCAAAGACGGAAAAACTTGTGGTGTTGGGTTTTTTTTCCTCCTCATAATTACATTTAACCAACATGACAATCACAGTGTACCGTAATGTCAAAACTATGAGTTTCGTGGTCACATTTCAGAGACTACCCAGCTAACTGGAAACGTTCCCAGAATGTTGACTAACATTCTTTAAGTTTTCTCAAGGTTATCCAAAAATTATAACATTACAGAATTAAACAATATATGTTCTTAATACGTTATATGTTCAAATAATGTTCTAACAAGCACTAACCTGAATGTTTTGAACGTTCCTAAAACTTTCAAAATAACATGTATATTTCTACTAAAAGAAAACGTTACAGAAACATTCTGACAACCTAAAAGTGTTCTTCTTGAGATATCTTCTTGAGAATGCAGTCTTGTACAGTAATTGTGTAATGTTGTGTACTGACATGAGGAAAGTTAAAATGTCTTTTATAAAGAACACACAAGATCGGTGTGTTCAGACTGTTCAACAGTAGTCAACAGCTGATGCCTCCAGATAACTGACTGTAACTTGTGTTTAACTTGTATTTGAAGCCTCTTACAGCACCAACAGAACGTTTTGTCATTGTTCAGCTTCACGTAGGCAGAACTTGTCCTTCAGTATTTTTATTTTCTCCGCAGCTAGTTGTTCTGAAGGATAAAAGGTCAAAAGTTCCAGTTTGCTTGAATGCTGTCACTGGAGGATATGGTCTCTTCTGTGTGGAGGAGTGGAGCTTTTGTTGCCAGAAAATGTAGATTTAACATCAAATTCTGTCAAAGAAATTCAGAGTAAAGAAAATTCAGGTTGGAAGTGGATTCTTATAAACTTTCTGACTCATTTGGCAGACACTTTATACAAAGCGACATACATTTAATCAGTATGTTTGGGATCAGACACGCACCTTTTGTGACACTTTTGTGCTGCTAACACAATGCTAGACCAGTTGAGCTACAGGAACACAATCTTGTTCTTGTTTGAAGAATAAGACTTTGCTCTGGGCTAAAGGTCAGTGTTGAAATTGATTCGGCACTGAATACCTTTTACAGTTCAGGAAACTTAGACGTGACTGTCAAGGTTTCATAACTTTTTAAGTTTTGTTTTTCTTTTCTTTTGTTTTCTCTGTTCATATATACACACAGAGTATAGAGAGTACATCTATATACTGTGTGTACACAAATCTTGCAACCATATATGCACGCAACATACACCATGAGAAAATGGAGCAATATGTTCTAAAAGTTGGTGCCGTTTGTGTCAGAAGTCAAACATGTCATTTGTGGTACGACTGTTTCAGCGTTTGTTTCAGTGTTCTGTCTCTGTCTGTGATAAATGTGAGGCGTGAACAGCAGTACAGAGGATCATATCCACTCCTTGTAACATTTCGAGAAATGTTGCCATATGCTGCCAAGACCAGAACAAGACCCAAAAAATAAACATGTTGCAACGAGCTTACGATGGCTCTAATCCACATTATATAAACGTTCCATTAACTTGAGAGCTTTTATTTAAGAGAGACATTGCTTAAGAGCTGTTATCACATTATCATGTTGCTAAACTGGCTACATTTATGGGCTAAATCTGTTTGTTTCAACTATTCAAAACTAATTTATTGATACTCTTCAGTATTGAGTTAATATTTATTGTTTATAATCAACAGGTTTTGGACTAGAGCGTATAGGTTTGCTACACACTAAAACAGAAAACATTGGCTGTCAAGTAAACAAACTCTGTCTAATTATGAGCAATCTCAACAGCCATGATTCCATGAGTCACCAGTTCACAGGAAATGCTCTGGAGATGATCTGGAGATTATACCTGTTAAGACATACAGCTGTTGCAGACTATAAACTAACTTAACAAGCATGACGTTCAGAACACAACTGGATCAAACTGGAATACTAGGAGTTGTGCTACCGTCACAACATACTAAATGAGTATGTGTCATACCTGTACAGGTGTATAAGAGCCGTAACCAGAGCTGTAGTGTGAAATACACAGATGACATGAGAAGCAGGAAAGTTTGTGTCAGATATTATGTCAAATTAAACCGAGCAATAAGCTACATTTGATATAAAACTGAAGGTTTTCTGTGACTCGGCACTATCAGCTGTATTTAAAGGCATAAACTACGTACAGACAAATGAAGACAGTCATTTATTGGCTAAAGACTAACTAGTGTCAGTGTGTCAATGGCTTGTTCTGTATACAAACGTGCGCTTCCACTGACGCTGAAATGAACCCGTGTGAATACATCGATGCCAAATCGATTTATGTTTTGAACTCGAGGGTTGATCATAGGGTATGCCAGCAACTTTATCGATGCAGTTCATAACTGTGTTATGTGTGAGAAATACGATATCAGTCGATTGATCCTCACCTCCGCCCGTCCGCAGAGGGCGACCGACAGCTCCCGTATTGTGCAGAATAAACCCCGGACGCTGATTGGCTTAGAGACGACAGGGCGTGGCTTAGCCGTACCGCCTTTCCACAAAACCAAAACGCGAGCGTAAGAAAGTTTCATTCAGAGCCGATGTGATAGTTCACAGACGCGGTGCTGTTCATTTATTGTTAATCTGTGTGCAAACCGAATAATAACTACCCAAAGAGAGATTTACTTACACTGCTGTACGGAAACACACAAACTTAAGAAGACAAACTTCACATAACGCTTGGACTGAATCACAGAGGATCCAAATGGCTCTGTTATGGTTCTTCTACTTTGGAGCGAGTATCTGCGCGTTGCTCGTCTCTTCTGAAAGACACACTGTTTTCTGGAATAGCACCAACCCCAAGTAAGTTCAAGAACCAGTTTGGCCATTTTCCCTCAATGCGATCCCGTCTTGTGACGTTGGTGGGTGTTTAGGATGAACCGCATTGAGACGGTGCGTGTTTACATTGTGGGTTCTTGGATGCATTACGACGTGATCTTAATGTGTCGTCACATCTTCACCTGTTACAGATTGCGTCATCATTTACTGAAATGGTTGTTTACCTGTGGCCGAGCATGTGACGTAATACAAATATGTGTCTTTTTCTAAGAGAAATTAATGTTTGTTGTTGATTTAATTATCATGCGCGCTGACAGCGCTGATCGCCGTATCTTGTGATATCTAATAGCTTTACACAATTCACAAATTCACACTTTTTATCTATGGGACCATATTCATTTAATGCACATTTGTTCGTTAACAGATTAAATATGAATTAGATATGTGCAATGTCAACTGTGATTGCGGAGAAAGTTCTGTGGAGTCGATTCGTTTTAATGATTCAGTCGAATCGATTCGACAAGCTTTAGGAGTTTTGTGGACCGTGGAGTGAAACTTTAAACGTGACATTTATTTGAAAACATATTGATAATAAATTATTTAATCACGTTTGAGGAATAAGTCAAAATAATCTTCATAAAGGCAAACTGTTCACATGAACCGAGTCATCAGACGATTTGAACGCGTCATCGTTAAATCGGACATGTAGGATGTGGCGCTATTGGTGAATTACAGAAATGAGTTTGCTGGGTGCTATTATATTCAACGAGCCAGAAAGGATTTACTGTCAAGCGAGAGTGACGGGGAAACAATTTAGAAATTGGGCGTCGCTATTCACACTGACAAACAGATTAATCCCGTCTGTTCTTCTGAGGAAGGCGTATGCCAATAAGAGAGCATGTGTTTGCTTCACCATGATGTCTATAATTAATCCTGCCCTCACAGAAATATCAGAGGGGTTGCTGTGTGTGTTTTGTTGTTCTTATATTCCCTTCCTCTCTTATCTCCTTTTTCTGTCTTTTTCAAATCAATACATCTTTCTTTCTTTCTGCCACAAACTCATGAATAATTCTGAATAATGGTTTCAGAGTGTTTAATTGTATTGGTTATGCATTCACACCCCAGTGCACATGGCTGACAGAGGTGTGTGTGTGCGCCTCTAGGGAAGGTGGACTCCAGGGCGACGGTCCGGTGCAGCTGAGCGTGTTTTCTTCATGTGAGCTGAATCTGATCCAGTTAAGCGGTGTAAGCGCGTGTTTGAATCTGTTGCCGCGTGCTTCTGTTGTGCTTGCTGCTGCTTGTTGAGAACACATGTGTTGTGTTGCTTAGATTTCCATTGTTGATCAGTTGAAATTGAGTGTGTGTGTGTGTGTGTGCGTGTGTGTGTGTGTGTGTGTGGTTGGTTAAGGTGTGCCTGGGCAAGTAGTTGTAATCCAGCCCATAGTTAAGATTTACTGACTCACTCATGTATTTATTAACCAAACTTCCTCAATTAACTTCTCTGAACACACTTCTCAACAATGCTGTGTGTGTTTCTTCTGTCAGCCGTGATAATACCTTAAAATTCAGCCGTTCTGGTTCTGTCACGTTATTCCACACGAATGGAAACTTACAAGTGAGATTTCTCTTTCATTTCTCTGTTGATTCTTAAATTGGAAGTTCCAGCTTCTAAATTGTTCTCTTGAGAAAGACGAGTTTTATATTCTATGGAGTTTTAGAAGAAATCTCAGACTGTCCTCAGATTTGCTAGGATACCAAACACACCAGGAGATTTCCATAGATTCACAGTTCTGACAATTAACATCAGATTCCTGCAAAGTATCAGAGCTGTGCTGCCCACACATAATGTATAGTTCTGTAGTTTTACTGTATTGCAGCAAGTTGCTGTTTTTATTTGCTTGTAGGAAAACATTTGAGACAGAGTTGATACATACACGACGTATCACTGAGACGTCCGTTAAGTAAAAAACAAGATTTGAGCAATACAATTTTTTTATCTGCTGTCAAACGCTCTCTCTCTCCCTCTCTCTCTCCCTCTCTCTCCCTCTCTCTCTCTCTCTCCCTCTCTCTCTCTACCTGTGTTTCTCAATCTTTCCTCTGGCTGTGTGCCCTGTACCACTTGGTTTACTGGTACAAAGTTCACACCTCCTGTCGCTCTCCTCTTTAACTCTCTCTCGATCATTTCACGCTCCTCTGTCTACATCCTGATGCTTTCCGACCTCCTCACATTTTGTTCTTCTCCGCTTGTCCGCCGCCCCCCTATTGTGTTACTGTTTCACCCTGCAAAGGGTCTTTATACACTTTAATTGACCTAGAAATGGGCCTTTCTTGGTTTTCTACCCCAAATGCCCCATTCAGTGGTATTTTTCAAGGGAACAGAGCGTTGCTTGTGGGGTTTTGCCAGCTAAGTGCTTTTTTGTTATAAGTTCCAGACAAATTAGCACGCTCCCACCACAGATGTACAGAGGAACAAAACCCAGGCTGCTGTGACCAATTGCGGGGCAGAGTTCACCCTCGCGACGGAGGCCAATCACAGTGTGTGTGTGAGGAGAAGTGGAAATAGAAACCCACGATAAAGTACCGGTGTGCTTTTGTCTATAGGCCACTTAGCCTTAAACTCATCCAATCTATGTGTGTGTGTGTGTGTGTGTGTGTGTTACACTGAATGACAGTGAGAGAATAAATGATAAAGTGTCCTTCACTCTCTTTAGTCTATCACTCTCTCTCTGCTGGTCTTCAAATAGAGACCTGACACTCAAGCCCACCTTACTCTCCTGGTCTGCTTTCTCACTCGTTCTACCTTTTATCTCACTCATGACAATGTTTTCATGCTTTTATTCTGTTCCTGTCCTTATTTTTCTCTGTGAAAGGAGGAACAATGAGGAGAAGGAGGTGTGATTTAGTTTTTTGCCCCAGTATTTTGGCAGGCAGTGAGTCGCACACCCTCTTTTCTTTTATTCACCTTCTCCATCCTGCATTGAAAAACACAGTTACCCTCCCCCTATCTAATTGGCTCTAATTTATTATGATGACGGCTGTTATTGTGTGTTTGTGTGTGTGTGTGTGTGTGTGTGTGTAATCATTCACTTAGTTTTGCTTCAGGTGGCTTTTTAAAGCTTTAGTCGAACCCACCCAGAGTTCTGTCCATCCCCTGTTGAGCTCCACAGATATCTCACTTGTGTGTGTGTGTGTCAGCAACCAATAAGAATGTAGTACAAATTCACTTTCTGTCAGACATGTTATGGTACATAATTGCGTTCCACAGAAATCCACAAGTTCTAAACTGCACTCAGTGATGCACATATAAAAAACAGCAGATGTGTAGTTCTGTGTAGAGTTCTGCATTTGTTCCTACAAGCTTCTGCAGAAGACTGATACATTTGCTTTGTGTACTTTGTATAATTGTGCAATATGTGATAATAGTTCAGTCATATCAGATTCACTTGTGCTGAATGGATTTCTTTTCACCCTGTTGAGACAGTGAGTGAACCGCGGTCAAAGGTTTTGACGACAGCGGCGTGTATGTCTGTGTGTCCTGAGAAGCCGGCCAGTGCCTAGCTAAACGTGAGTTTCCTGGCCCAGTGTTTTCCCGGGAAAACTTCACATCCTGCGCGCACAATAAACAATAGCTTTCTCACACACTCGCGCACGCAAGCGTCTCTCTTTGTACACAAGTTTCAGACACGCGCTTCCTCCCTCACATGCTCTGAATGATTATTCACCCGAGTTTAATAGTTTAATCATGCGAGTATTATGCACAACTCAAAGCTCCGCCCCTTACTCAGGACTTACCATGTTTTTACACCTGCAGTAAAACTGTTCTTCTTCTTTATCGCCCTTCTGCTCTCCGTTACTCCCTCAAAATTCCCACGATTGTTGTTCGTTCTCACAGTTGTGTATTTTTCTCCCTTTCACCACATCTTGTGAGACATCTTTAAATAATGTTCATATTTAATGAGTTTCTACAGCGTTTCAGACAACACCTACAGACTATTCTAGCTACGTTCATAACAAAACCCTGCTAAGAACGTTTCCCTAATGTTTCCATTAGGTGACGAAATTGCAAAAAATGTTGTTTTGAACATTCTAGGAACATTTAAAATGTCAAGTTTTTTAGACGTTGTTTTAACATTATTAAATGGTTATAAGAACATTATTTTTAAAAGGTTTAAAAACTTTTCAAAACGTTCCACTAACAGTTTAAGAATATCGTCTTCGATATACATGATATATAACATTAAAGTTTTACTAACAATACTGCAATAACAGTTTTGATAACTTTGAGGGAACTTTTAGAGAATGTTAGCCAATGTTTGGGAACGTTCCCTGTTAGCTGGGTTCTGAATTGAGTGTGACCCATTAGACGACACATCAAAGTAGCGTTTGGTTGGTTTTGCGTGCGTTTCTGTGTGTTTGTTTGGTGTTGTGATTTTGTTGTCATAATCACAACCTCAGCGTGTGGTTTTGGCTCCTCGCTCCTGTTGTTCATTCTGCTCTTGAATGGACTGGTTTTTCAGCTGAAGGTTTACTCCCACGACGCGCTGCACGCATGTTATTGCTGCATGCTGTGACTAGATGCTGCAGAAGGCAACATCCCCTGCAGGTTGGCCAAGCCTGTTCCTGAACAATACAAAGAGTTACTGAAGCAAATTGAGACGCCTTACGTATCCTTCATTTCATTCTGAGCTGTTCTGTATAATGCCTCGTTTCTCCTGTGATTTTAAGGCTGCAATCTGGGACTTTTGCCTCTCTAGCGCCATCTCTGTTGAAACATAAAATTGCAGCTATTTTTCTAGTAAAATTCTAAACAACTGCAGTAAGAACAAACTACAACTGCTGCATCATCTACAGTATCCAGACACGTGATATAGTAGCAGATCTTCTCTCTGTTTACAGACGGACATTTCCAGTGAAATCTGACACAACAGTGCATATTATAAAATCAATATTATAAACCTACTTTTGTAAATCCAGGTAAGGTAAGGAGATCGTGTTGAACACTGAGCTGTTACGTACATTTTCAATAACTGATTTTTGTTCATGTTTAACCCAAAAGGGCAGAGCTTGGTGAATTTGGTTGCCATGGCAATCGCAAGGGTCAGAGTTAGTGTCCACAAACGTGGGTCACTAACTAACATACCTCAGATTCCAGTGAACCGGTCTCTGATTGGTTAGGAACATCTGGGAGGCGGGGTCACCAGTCGAATGATTGGGGGATCAAATGGGCTTATTGTGTGCAGAGAGAGGGACTGAAGGAGGACAGACAGAGATGATGGATAGAGGAAAAGATGAAAGAGTGGGACTGGTCAAAGTCAGGGCAAATGCAGTAGCAGCCCAGCTAACAGTTATAGATTGTAAGAACATTTCCTTAATGTTTGTATTGAGTAATAAAAACATTGAAAATGTTACTTTGAACATTCTAGGAACATTCCAAAAGTCCAGTTTTTTTAGACGTTGCATTAACGTTACTGCTTGGTTATAAAAACTTTATTCAAAGATTTGAATCCTTTACCTTTTTTTGAAAACAATTTTACTCATTACTAAAAAAAGTGGTTGTAATATACGATATACCACGTTATAAAACGTTCTGCTAGCATTACTGCAAGAACTATTTCAATAACTTTAAGAGAACGTTCCCTGTCAGCTGGCCGCCTGGTCTCTCATTTGCCCCTTTCTTTCCTCTTGCCTTTTTGGTTTATCTTTGTACACCTGCACAGTATAAAGCCGATTCTTTCTTGAGTAGAGCCAGACAAAAGCGTTTCCTTTCCCCTGAATATAGTTTTCTTTCTCCTCTGTTCTGTCTCTTTCTGTTCATTTCTCTCTCTCTCTTTTTCCTCTGTCTCTTTCAGCGAGCTTTGTTGTCCTTCCAGCTGAATCACTCCACTGTAACGCTCCGACTGTTTTTCAGAACAATACAAGAGCTTGTGGCGGGCCCCGCTGCCCCCTCTCATTCTCTGCCTACATTAGACTGAATGAGGCCCCGGGCCCCTCTGCGACCCAGGCAGTGTAATCCCAGAGCACTCGATGTTCCGGCTGCGTCACATTCCGAACCAGTCACCCTGAATAACATCTCTTGCATTAGTGTTGAATTAAAACAACATGAGGAGGCGATCCGTGTGAGGTTTGACTGTTACTGACAGACGCTTCAGCCCGTCGCCGCAGCTGTGTGCTGAGCCTGAATAGATTAGAATGGACATTAGAACAGATCCTGGGTCAGAATTTTGTTCGTTACCTTTGATTGTAGTATGAGGTGTTGAAGGTTACAAACGTTCACAGATCAGGTGACAAACATTGATCTGTTGTTGGAATGTGTGTGTGAGAAACTGGTAAACTGAGAACATTTTTTTCAAGAAAACTCATTTTCTAGAGTATTGACCAGCGTATTGTGTGTGTGTGTGTGTGTGTTTGGTCATAAGTGTGTGTTACGGTTTGTGCTGCTGACTCAACCTCACACCCCCAGCTCTGGCATTCCAGTGACTGATGAAGTGTTGAAACGAGAGAGGGAGAGAGGTTACACACCAATTGATAGACAGACTACAGGGAGTGAAAAAGAACAACAACAAAAAACTAAAGATTTAAAGACCTTAGATTAACCCTCTACTCGCCCATTCGGCCCTAATTCAGGTCCCCTGACAGAGCAGATCTGCTGAGTTCAGAGGAGAATTTTAGTTTGTAAGAAAACATTTCCCTAAAGTTTTCATTAATTACCAATAGCATTAAAAATGTTATTTAAAAGTTCCAGGATTGTTTTAAACATCCAGTTTTTAACATGTTGTATTAACATTATTGCTAGGTAGGAACATTATTTAAACATTTTTAATTTTGTTATGTTTTTAAAATGTTCCACTACATAAGATTAAGACTTTAATACATAAGATTTTTTGATAAATGATATATATATATTATGTTAAAAAGTGCAAACTGCAAGAAAGTTTTTGATAACTTTGAGAGAACTTTAGGAGAACATTAGCCAACTTTCTGAAGAAATTTCCTGTTAGCTGGGAGGTGAGTTCAGGATTACAGAACGTTAGAGATTCATGTATTCCAGTAAATGTGGATGTGACTCAAAGCACGCGCATGTTTGGCTGCCAGGATTCAGTCAGAGCTCCACAAATCAATCCTGGATTTAATTAGTTCTCATTTTCACTCAGAAGACACAGAACAGAGTGAGTTTAAGATCGAAAAGAGC
>JAZGTJ010015961.1:0-13011 GCA_036877575.1 Botia almorhae | reverse complement strand
GAGACAAAGTTTATACTCAACTTTTAAAAGTTAAACAGAATGAGAAGTTTATTTAGTCTGAACAATGAAGAAACAACCTCTAAGCAATGACATTTTTCTTCGGTAGCCCATGGCTCACAAATGCAAATTCTCATCTGGGGTTTAGGACTGCAGGCTGTGTTCTTTTGTAGCATTGCCATGTCAATGCTAAAATTCTTGAAAGAACCAAACTGTAAAAAATGTTTTGTCAAAAAAGCTTAAAATGTGCTTCATGTGATAACATTAAAATTAGGTGCTTTAATGTAAATCAAAGAAAAGTTGATATTACTGAATATCTGAAAATATTGTCACAGAATATTAAAAATATTGAAAATATACACCAGTGAAAGTCATCATTAAAGGTCAGATTGAGTAGATCTGCTACAGAGTGGAATAGCTCCAGGCGGTATCAACTGCAGACTTCTTGCAATGCATTAGACAAATCAGTTCACTTTCCCTATTGGTCTGATTGATAATTGTGTGATTTGTTTTTTCTTTTAGATGCGTGGTGGTAAACTGATAATATCTCACACCCGAAAGAGTGATGCAGGCATGTACGTGTGCGTGGGCACCAATATGGTGGGCGAGAGAGACAGTGATCCAGCCGAACTGGTGGTGTTTGGTAAAATCCATTTGCTGGCTTGTTTTGTGGTATCGCAAAAGAATGAAAATGACCATTTGAGATTTTATGCATGTGTATGTTCAAAGCTGCTTTGATTATGCATTGGTACAGTGTTAAACTGAGTTTGTTTGTGTGTGTTTGTGGGTGCAGAGAGACCAGTGTTCATCCGCCGGCCAGTGAATCAGATCGTACTGGCTGAAGAGACCGTTGACTTCATATGTGAGGTGCACGGAGATCCGGCTCCCACTGTTCGCTGGAACAGAGACCAAGGAGAACTTCCACGGGGGAGGTCAGATTCCACTTACCAGCCTTATGCTAGCTTTTTGGATCTCAAATGCCAGTTTAATGGCGTTTTATACAGTAGTTAAATTTGTTAATGGAGAATCCATTTTCTGTTGCCATCATAGTTAAATTACAGAAGAAGAAAGGTCATTAGAAAGGCAAATGACCTTTTACCAATAATTGTTTCCAGTCACAAAGACTAATAAAGTCTTATTTAATTTAAGCAACACAAACATGAAAAACCTTAAACTAAAAGTAAAATGAAATTATTTTAGGCAGAAAATGTCTTACAATATTTTGTGTTTTATCAGAGCCGTGCTCCAAACATGCTGGGCTCATATGCAAGATTTTCAGCAGGTTCAAGTTTAGTCTAGAGTTGTATCAGAGAATAAGATTTTGATCTTTCCCCGTTTAAGTACATAGGAGCTGTATGTAGCTGTGTGTACCTGTGTGACACAACAGCTGCCTTCCCAAGATAACCCAAGTGAACAATCCCTATATGAACTTTGTTTGTATCCTGATCCCAAATAGACTGCAGTTTTTGTTACTGTTCTGTCAAATAAAATAAAGGGGTAAAAATCCTCCGAAATGAAATAACATTTGTGTTTCATAGGCTTATAAAACACAATACAGTGCAAACAAAGGCTTGTATTGTGAAGTCACACCGCGATATTTCTTTGTTGTGAAAGTATGCAGTGAGGATGAAGTGTAGGAGGAAGGTGTGATGCCACTTAATATACAGTAGACGACCGCTGTCTGCTTTCTCTTTCTTGGCTAAATAGATTTGAGATCCGCAGTGACAACACCCTCCGTCTGATACGGGTGCGAGCGGAGGATGAGGGTACATACACGTGTGTCACGGAAAACAGCGTGGGCAAAACGGAAGCCTCCGCCGTGCTACAGGTCCACGGTAAAACACGCATACGTGCATTCACTTTAATGTGTGTTTTGACACCACACAGCATGCATTAAATATAAATCAGAAAGAAGCGAGTTGATATTCTTAGCTTCATGCCACATATGGTCATCAGCTCCATTAAACAGACCTCAAACAGCCATTTGAATCTGTCAGGTGGTGAATCAGTCCGATCTGTGTGAAGTCAGATGGAAGCAGTTCCTATTTAAACATTAGCTCTGTTCTTAAAATCTAGCGAGCTAGATTTTTAAAAAAAAAGAAATCATTCCCAGAATGTTGGCTAACATTCTCTTAAAGTTCTCCCAACGTTTTCAGAAAAATTCATGCAGTAATGTTAGTAAACTGTTGTTAGCATTATGTGTCTGTTCTTAGGTTGTTAATGAGGTGTTTTAAAAACAAATTAAAATGTTTAAAAATGTTAAAATAACATTCTTATAACCACGCCATAATGTTAATACACACTGACTAAAAAAACAGGTGCTTTTGAACATTTAGCTACCTTAATATCTTTTACTAAAGAATCTGACAACACACGCTAAAGAGCATAAAAATACACAGATCACACAAATATCGAGTAACATAATAAAAAGATACTTTTCAATCTACGCTAAAAAGTTTCACATTCTTGCAGTACATCAGCCATCTTGGATTTGTTTTTACTGAGCGCAATGCATTCTGGGATTGTCTTCTTCACAAAGAATGGCCAGAACAAGGTAGCCTAGAGAAAATCAAGGGAATTATTCCTTTAGGAACAGCCTACGTGTACTTATAATGCCTTAAAATGCTGCTTCTGTAGGAAACTCAATAGGTTTTGGAAAAGAGCAAGTATGATGTGCTTATGTTGGAGCATCTGGATTACTGTATCTGACAGCTGTTATAGGAAGTTTAGGGAGGTGGTCGGTTATCAAACTGACAGAGTGCAGAGGCAGTGTTAATAGAACGTGGCAGCATGGATGGGAGTGTGTGTTTGCGCACATGTAGAAGTGGGAGGGAGAAATGAAAGGGAATCTAACTGGCACAACTGAGGGAAGCAGCTGTAGCGGCCCTGATTCAATTCATCCTCCAGTTATTTTGCCAGTTTGAATTAAGATGAGACCAAGCAGCTCTGCTTTCTGTATCTTCTTCCCACTGCCCCCCCCCTCTCTCTCTCTCTCTCTTTATCTCTCTATCACTCGTTGCATTTTCTGGCTCAGGGCCATTTCTTGATGTTTCACTCGTGAATTTTCTGTCTCATTTGCCTTGATGTTTTGTTGCCCTTCATCGTCTCATCCAGAGCAGCCCTTCTCTCCTCTTCACCACACACTGTCACTCCCCACGAGGTGGCTCAGTAAGTGAGTGTTTTATGTGAACTGCATTGTGGGTAAGATGGAAATGGTGTGTAGATACTGGAAAAGGGCTTTCAAAGTCATTACTCTGATACTGCCATCAGGTATCACAGGGAAAATAGCCCATGAAATATGACGTTTTGAGCAGCTGCTCACCTTTACATTAATACCATTGACACATGAACAATTCTAATGTTTTTAGAAGTGAATGATTACCACATTATATAACAGATATGACAGTACATTTCGTTTCAAGCTCAGTTCAGTGGATACATCCTGTATTCTTAAACAGCTATCAAGCTAGAATACAATGCAATAGAAGAAATGAACAGAACCAGTGAGTTATGGCCACACATAGGAGGTTACAATGCAGGGTTGGTTACAATGTTGGTTAATGTTTTCTTCAGTCCAAATCAATAAAAATTGCAATAAAGCTGCCAAGATAATAAAAATAACAGCAATAACAAGCATCTACACAAAATAATTGCAGGGCACTTAATTCATTAGTCAGCACATTGCAAAACACATATACAATAAATATAAAACAGCTTATAGTATTAAGTTTGCCGCCTCAGGTGGATCAGCTGCATTTTCCAAATTAGGCTTTTTCTTGTCCTGGTCATGTGTACGAATTTTTCAGACCCTTTTATACCTAATTCATAGATAGTAGCTACATACACAGTCAAATAAACTCTGTAAAATTGGAACGGATCCTTCTTTTAGAATGTCGCAGGAACATAGTTAGTCGTACTCCAAACAGCATAAAAATATGCAGATATTTTCACAGATAAATGCAGAATTCACACAGTAATTACACGGTAAAACGAATTGTCACGTTACATGAACTGTAAAATTGCGACGTTTCTTCTTTAGGAAAGTTATACATAGTTTAGCATTCAGACTGTTGACTTTCACATCCTGCATAATGTTATGAAAACACCTGGGTTCATGTGTGATTGACGAGCCTGTGGCTGTCAGGGGAACGACGCCTTCTCTGATCATCCCAGCAGATGCTTGCCATCCTGCCTCGCATATTCTCAACTGATGTACCAGAGAGCAAAGCCACAGCATCACTGACTTAATGCACTAAAGATTACTGACTGACCACACACATCTGCTGTTTTTACACTCATCAGACCGGTATACACAATGAGAGGCCATTTGCGTGAGAGCTTTTACCAAGCCCAGCAAAATGCCCACTACTCGGAGTTGAGTCAAACGCATTCTCGTTCCCTTGATCATCTAAAATGTACCCTGTGTTAAAAACATAGAAATTGGTGCAATCTAATGTTGTTGCTTTTGAAGAAATATTTTATAAAAAAATAAAAATTCTGTCCCATCTTCATGTGGTTCCGGTTGATTTTCTTTTATCTGTGGAGCACAAAAGGTGCATTTTAATGACTATCCTGGCCACTATTTCTGTCAAGCTTCAATATGACATATAGGTTTGGAATGACATACGGGTGAGTAAATGATGACTGAATTTTTTTTATTTTCAGGTGAACTGTCCCTTTAAGTCTTCGGAATGTCATTCCACATGGAAACATTCTGTCCGTAACTCGTTATTTTGCTGCCTAAAGCTGACATGTACAATAACAGTCACCTGAAGTCTACAGAGACCTCTGTCAGAACCCCCAGCCACTTCTCCTCACTTCTCCTCACTTCTCCACTTCTGATCTTCTCCTCTGGTTTAAGTGATCTCTGTCGACTCCTCGTCGTCATAAGCTGCTATTTGTGTGGGAGCGTGTAGTCCCGTGAAAAAAAAGTGAAAATGGAGAAACAACACGAATGAGTCAGATTCTCATGTCTGCTTTTCACACTCTCATACTCCTCTCACTTGAGTCTGGTGCACTGAGTATACAAGCCTACTGTGAAGTTTCTGAACAGCAGGGAATCGATCTGCTTATCTAAACAAAGACACACAACCCAAGCTCAGCTGCATACTAAAGAATGGGCAAGAAAAGGCTGCTGGGTAACGGTTCTGTTGTGGCTTTATTTGGCTAACCTCTCTGCTGAACCAGGCAGAAGCCACCTCAAATGGCTCGCTCGGTCTGCGATCGGTCAGAATGCTGTAAAAACAGCTGTTATTCTGTGCTCTGTGGCCACAGCTATCCCAGCATGACTCTTAAACTCCAGCATCGAATCAGCTTTGCTGTCACAACTAATTACTTTCTTTAATCTGGACTGAGTGGAGGTTCTATATGTTTTAAGCCAATGGCTCTCGAACACTAATCTGAAAATCACAGCACTGATGTGTCTCAGAGGGCAGCACTTAGCTGATCAGTGATCTATAATACTGGAAAAAGACACTTTAAAAAAACACTGCAATTTATTTTGTCATAGAGTCGAGTATTTCATAGAATGAACACAAAGAATATTGGTAAGGAATAACTTAAATCAAACCTTTAAGCAAGTTGTGGTTATCGGAGACACCTAAAGGACAGGAAAACCACAAATGAGATCTCTTTAACATCTCAATTGTGTCTCCTAAGCAGTAATGAGATTATTCTGAGAGCAAATGGAGAGTTTTCTCTGAGAAAATAACTTTCTTTTCTAGAATTTTCTAGCAGCGTTTCTAAACAGTTGTAACTAATTAAGTCTTTCCTCCTATGAAATCATCACCATCAGAGCAATACAATATTCCTCTGGGCATGTTTATAATGCATACGCAGCGGTGGTGCTTATGTGGGCAACATAAGTTCAAGTCTGGCTCACGTCATTATCTAAACCCACTCTCTCTCTTGACATTCATTTTGTTCTTTCTCTACTATCTGTATAAACAGAAAATGTGTATATATAAACAAATGCAGAAAATGTCCAACGTATTGTAAAAAAACATAAAGCTTGTTTAAATTAGCTTCCCATTCTGGTCTCAGTACCCCCACAGATTGATATACGTCCACTGAATCAAGTCGCTGCCCAAGGACGAACTGTCACTTTTGAGTGTGGCACCCAGGGAAACCCCCCTCCAGCAATTTTCTGGCAGAAAGAAGGCAGTCAGGTGAGTGTAACTTATGCTTCCTGCCAATCTAACCAGCATGTGCTCAAACATGCAGTGACGCTTGTGTAAATTTATAACCATATTCCTCATTTCCTGAGCTCTCCAAAAGTCACGCTTGTTCTGCCATATTTTCGAACCCGTGCACAAGCCTCATCCTCTTGCAGCAATCGCATACAGTATGTGCACTTAGATCAGAGCATAAAAACTTTGATCAAAGCGTGTATGTGCCTGCATAGTGTGATCAAAACTACAGTACTCCATATATTTTACTGCCATTATGGTTATGTGCATAATTGCATTAATTGTAATTACAGTATTGTTTACATTAAGTGATTAAGCTGAGCTACAACTTAATCACAGTACTGCTATAATCACATTATAAGAGTGCATTTAAATGTGGCCATTGTCAGTCAGTATTATCCGATACTTCTGTGTGTATCAAGCGTGGGTTTAAAGAGCCTGATTGGAGATCAGAGGCAGATCTCTTGATGTAAAAATGTTTTATTTGTGTCTCAGAGCATGTTTATCAGTGACTCATTAACTCACCCAGCACTTAAAAACAAGCCTGGAGCCTCACAATGATTATATTTCCCCTCATTGCTGCTGATTAGTCGCATATTGCTGATTGCACTGAAGGGATGATTCAGTGTGTTAGATTGCTTGAGCTGAGACCTTTGACAGAGCGCCATTATGCATTATGAGAAACCACTAGCGAAAGTTGAGACTCCTTAGAGGTACGAACTAGAGCCTTGTAAAGAGGTGGGAGGAGCCTGTTTGACAAAGAGAAACATCAGGTGTCAGGGGAGCTCCCAAAGGCACACAAATGCACTTCCTTTAGTATAATGGCAATCCAGAACATGTTTCTAGTCTAAAAATAGACCTTCCGGCAGGGCAGCAGCACTAAAGAGCACTTGGTTTTGATAGTTCACAGTTATGTTGCGGTTAGTGGGGGTGTGGTCTGTGAAATGGCTTCTAACAAGCCATTTTAGTTAGTGAATTAAACTGCAGAGAAATAAAATCAACCAACCAAGCGCTATGATTTGTTTTTATATGTGCTGTTTTAATGAAAACCCTTAAGTGGCTCTGTAAATTATTTTTGTGATCATTTAAAGGGACTATATCTATAGCATTTTATTTTTACTTGTTATTTAAGGTCTTCTGCGTAAAAAAAAAGTCAATTTCAATGGTCATGTAAAACCATCACACAGGCTGTTTTTGCTACTGTACTTTTAAGACTTCTATATGTAAATTACCCCTGTTACAATTGTCTTTTTGTTACATTTTGTTACATTTTTTTGTTACACAAATTGTACAAATTGTCTTCAATTGTTACAAAACCTTTTTGCCGGACACTAGATAGGTATTCATAAGTTAACATGGGTATGACATCACAAACATTTTTAATGGCCCATTTTATCTGCTTAGTTTTGGGGAGGAGCATTGATGAGCTTTGAAAGGAACATTAGCGTGTCTACACAGTAGCTCAAACTCTTATTTGAACTGAGCAAGAAAAGTCCTGTTCTGCATAAAATGTCTCCTTAAATTGTAAAACAGATTTTTGCCACTCAGACAAAATTTGGGTAATTTGCCCATGATGTGGTGTGAACTCAAGAATCTGCTCTATCATAGATGCTGCTTTTCCCCGGCCAACCTCCGTCCCAGTTGGGCCGTTACTCTGTGTCCATGGACGGAGATCTGTCCATCTCTGATATTCACTCTGAGGACGCGGGGTATTATATCTGCCAGGCGATCAGTGTGGCAGGAAGTGTCCTTGCCAAAGCTCTGCTGGAAGTGGAAACCGGTGAGTGTCACGGATTACCGTTTATCCCACCCAGCAAATGGCATTTTAACAGAAAATTGTGTCGAAAACTCCTAGCATTAACAAACTGCCTGAACACGTACACCCACACACACACAGCTTTTCATTTTTTAAACCCTTATACAGCTTTTCATTTTCATTAAGCCCTTATTCACAAAGGCAGTTTTTTAATTAGCGGTGTTTACTTTTGCTATTGTGACTATTACTAATTTTCAAAATCCTAAGAACGTATTATTAAGCACTATTATTATTATTATTACTATTATTGTTAGGTGAAGTGTAAATCAAATTTGATATTATACAAAAGTTTGAGTATGATACAAAAACATCAGTAATAAACCCAGAATTCCAGGATATCTCCATCTTTGTGACATTTCGTATTTAAATTGTGATTAACTCTGACTGGCAATAACTTCCCTGGCTGTTCAAATAAGTCGGGGTGATCTTTAATGGCTAGAGCATGTTAGACGACCGGACAGATGCAAACACACTCCTCACAAACACTCTCTGCTGTTTATCCTTCAGGCCCATCAGATCACATCCCTCCAATTATCCGTCAGGGCCCAGCCAATCAGACTCTGGCCTCAGGCTCCAGTGCCCTACTCCAGTGCCATGTGATGGGCAGCCCATTCCCCAGCGTCAGGTGGGAGAAAGATGGGCAAAACGTTCCGGCTGATGACATTCACATAAGCCTAATGGAAAACGGCACTTTACGCATCAATGGCGTGAAGGTATTTGACAGATGCTTCAGACAAAGACGGGAATTGTTTGCTTTGATTAGGGCTCTGCAAAGCAAAAGCTCCCTGCACAGAGAGGTTGGGAGAAACATTTCAGATTGAGTAAGACATTCACAAGCACACCTGAAGTAATGGGCTCCACTTGAGCGTTTCATATCAAATGACTTACTTGAGGCAGGGTTTCCATCAATGCACGACCAAAAATATATAGCTGTATAACCTTCATCCTTCATTAGCACAACAGAACTCTTTGCTCCAAGAAACTTGGCTTAAATTTAGTTCTAATGTAATTAGGCAGATTTTCACAAAATTCCTTCAAATAAGTGGAAGTGACGCTAATCTGCAATTTTCTCCTAGAATCGCAGTAAAGAGTAAGATTTCTTTTAATTGATTGTGGCAGCGGAAGACTAACAACCCGTGGTTTCGATTTTAATTAGAGAAACTTGTGCACCCTCTCCATTCATCAAGTTGGTTCAGTGGAAAAAGATAGCTCGGGATTTTAGGCTTACGGAGCAATACATCAAAAACAACAGCCAAATCTGTCACGTCGCGGTATAGCGTTTGACATTGTAGATGAATTACCCTATCAAATGAAGATAGAGATAGGACCGAAAAATTTAATTTGCTAGTACAACTCTTTGAAGCTCTCCTGAATATTAAAGCAGTATATAACTTATTCGAGAATGACTGTATACAAGGGTTTTCACATTTGCGTGCAGAAAAGTTTCTCATGCTGTACTTGTGGTGGAGTCATAACAGGTGCATGGGCATGTAAATTTGTCCTATCATCTTTCTAATGTTGATGTATCTGGATTATTCTAAATGACAGAGCATGTTCCCACAGTTTATAAATAACATAATTATTATAAACATACGCCCAAACCATTTCTATATAAGGTCTTTCCACCTTGTACTTAACTTTTTTAACTGTCTGACATAGTTAAAGTACACGCAATATATTATATAATACAATAAATAAAATTTGTCAATACTATATTATATAATACAATAAATAAAATTAGCCTAGAAGTCTGAGAGGTGCAGAATTGTATTACAAATTTTTGCATATAATTTCAAGTACATTCGCACAGATTGAGTGCAACCTCTGTATCTTAAATGAGACATTTGACAGACTGCACCGCGGTACGCAGAATATTAAACGGGCATTCCGAATGTCAAAATTGTTCTTGGGGGAGTTTTAACAGTCACGACCTCTAACTAACTCAATGCAAACCAACTGACTGATCGACTAAAACAAAGCATTTGATCCGCATCACTTAGAGAGCAGAGGAGAAGCACAGAGCACTTCAGAGACGATACACGCTCGCAATTATCTTCGTCGTCTTTCAGACGCAGAGAGAGATGATTTTGTCCTTTCTGTTGCTAGGAGACAGACTCAGGGACGTACACCTGTGTCGCATCCAGTTCCACTGGTGAGACGAGTTGGAGTGGGACCTTAACAGTGAAAGGTGGAGTACAAGCATTTTTTTTGTAGCATAACTCTGGAGAACACGTAAAAAACCCTGATGAGTTCAATGTGCGGTCAGATGGCCTTGGAATGGGAATACACCCTTGACGACAGTCCAATTTGTGTTTCTTATGTTTAGTGACCGCAGCTTCCTCTCTCCCTGGGGTCTCGCGGGCCCTGCAGCTGCCCGGTCCTCCTCAGAAACCCGTGGTGACAGATGTGACCTCACATAGTGTCACTCTCACCTGGCAGCCCAACCCACATGAGGGCGGAGCAGCTGTCACTTCTTATGTCATCGAGGCTTTCAGGTTTGCATGCNGTGTATATATATATATATATATATATATATATATATATATATATGATTACAATGATAAATAATCATTACTTATGGTGTATAACGCAAGCATCCAAAGGTGTGTACATGGTACTATTTACCTTTTGTTTTATGCAATATACAATAGGAGGTCTCTTCTCTCTCTTCTCTCTCTGGAATATTTCTTTAATGCAGTCTTTGCACTATAACTCTCTGCTGGAAAAGCATTAAGCCGGTGCCTATGCGTTTGAAGTGTGCTGCACTGCTATATATTTGAAAAAGTACATAAAAGAAACGAAAAAGGAAAATCTCCTCCAGCCTAATGGGTCGAGCGAGGCGCTCCCATTATAGAGCCGGTTCTGATGGAAACGTCACTCAAGGTGTCATACGGGATGGAAGTGTATGATAAAGTTTGAGCGAGGAGCTGCTCTCCTGCAGACTGGCTGCTCTCAGGGGCTGAAGTTAGAATGCAGCGAAACTCGTCCCTCTGGGCTCCACAGAGGTCAGATGAACAGAAGTCTCTAATAATGTCCTGCCAGCAGAGCAGCAGGGAAAGTTAAGCAGAGAGGCCGAGAGTAGAGGCCAAGTCATTATTTAGCTCTGCTCTGACACCTTGTTAAAGATACGCTCAGATTTATAGTGCGAACCGATCTGCCCAGAGGTCACGGTCATGAGTCCGAGAAGTGGACTGGGCGGATCGTATGCGCTCGCGGTGCATCGAGACGAGACCAGAGTCTTTCTCATTGACCTTCACTTGAATATGTGCTGTGTTTCTCATTAACAAAAACCAGTGTGTGTCCAATTCAACATGCTGCTTCAACTTTTTTTTAGATTAGATCTAGAGTTCTTAAAATAAGTACCACTGATTAGTTCTCTTTAACTTGTCTGCTCATTGTCTTAAGTACTTAAGCAATGAGAGACGAGAGGCCGCAATATGTTGTGATTATAGTCACAGCTCAACGGCAAAGCTGAGCTCCTGCAGACTCTTTAGCTGTGAGTGTAATAGCAGAGCCATGAGCGCCTGATTGCTTTTATAAAACAATTACGGCGAAATAAAAATGTGGAGATATGGAGAAATAAGGACAGAAATGTCTATTCTGTGTCTATTAATAAATGTCTATTAATATAACTTCAAGTATAATCATTAAATGCCATCCTCCTTCCTTTAGAAGATGTACAGTGTTCCTTGTACAGTAGTCATGTAAACACTTACAGAATGGTATTAGGCAACAACAATCAGCTATAGGCGCTGCGCTGCGATACAGATACTAGCTTGGTCATAGCAGTGTTAAAAAGCTAAAACTATTCATTCCCATTAAAATCAACAAAGTTAATGTTCTCTGTCTAATTGCAGTCAGTCAGTGGGCAGCACATGGCAGACGATGGCTGATCTTGTAAAGCAGGAGAAGCACACGGTGTCAGGGCTCTACCCCAATACTGTGTATCTGTTCATCATCCGTGCATTAAACTCCTACGGCCTGAGTGACCCCAGTCCCATCTCGGAGCCCGTGCGAACACAGGGTGGGTGGGGCTTATGGTGGTTCGTGTATACTTCACATGCTGTATGTGTGTATATGTATGTATTTATGTAATTGTTTTTCTCAGATGGCCCAGAGGGTCAGGAAACAGATCAGGGGCCTATGCGGCTAGATTTAGGAGGGGTCAAAGTTCATCTACAGACACCAGAGGTTTTGAGCCCTAATAGTGTTCAGGTCACATGGACGGTGAGTAAATGATGTACCTGTGTAAAGATATACACATCAGTATCGACCTGATATTGGTGTGATAAGGATGATTTTTGTCTGTTTTTCATAAAGTATGATGATATATTTGCATATGTTTGATGTTATTTCAGCTTGACGGGCACCCTCGCTATATTCAAGGCTACAGGCTGTATTACAGGCCTGTGGGGAGCACTTGGATGGTCCAGGACATTAAAGCCGGACCCCTACACACTGCTGTCCTAACAGAGCTACACAGAGGGACAGAATACGAGCTCAAAATGAGACCGTATTACAATGAGTTTCAGGGCACAGACAGCGAAATCGCAGTGGTTCACATTCCAGAGACAGGCAAGACTTGTTTTGACGTTCATCTTGACTCTTAACTTTGTAGTTTGAGTGACTTTTATTTTACCCTCAAACTTTTGCAGTAATGTTAACATCTTTGACTTTTGCCTGTTTTAGCTTTGAGCAGCCCGCCTCAGGAAGTCAGTGTGGAGCAGCTGAGTAACAGCTCAACAGTGCGAGTGTCATGGCAGCCTCCTCCCTCTCATACACCAGACGAGCTTATACGAGAGTACAGGGTGAGAATTAAAAGCGGGAGTCAGCAGGGGTCTGCAATCCCTTCTTTTATTTATTCCCTTCTTATGTTAGCGCATTTTCTCACAAACTGTGATATATTGTCTGTATCTTTAATTTACTTATTGTTCTGCATTTGTGTCAGACTTCAGGGCTTTGCATAGTTATATTCTTAGCTTGTACTGAGTTTTGATTTTAGTCAGATAA